>JASDQU010104526.1:305792-319198 GCA_032191745.1 Picea mariana
CCCTAGAGTCAATACTCTGTCAGGTGATCTTGTGAGAGACTAAGGGCCTCTAAGGAATAAGGACCTTGCTTTTTTGCGCACCCTTAGAATCATCATGAGCGATTGTCACAATCTTCCCTCATGGCATCGTGGATCTCTAGAACTAGGTAATCGTTAACCTACAGTTCGAGCCACGGCAACAGTGCTAGTAGGTTGTGGCAGGGCTGCTGCCACACCTCTCCCTCAATGTCTCTGGTTGTTGTGCATAACCCCTTTACTCCAAATGTGAGTCTGGTTGGCAAGTTATCGTCAGCCTGCATCCATCAACGAAACATGTCAGCTATATCAATAAACATCATAACATCTAGTCATACGTCACATCTGTAATATCAAAAACATTCAAACCATAACAGTCCACTCCCTAACTCGATCCGGAGTCCAAGGAGATCCATCGATGCCATCAGAATCCTGTAACGTCCAGAGTCCTGCACACTCAGGAGAACCCAGTCAATAGCACTTGTCGATGTAAATATAGAAAAAATAACATATCATCATATCCACAACATCTCATAATCATAATCAAAACAACCAATTGTATAATGAATCGGATCACTTGCACACAAGTGTCCTCAAAGAATAATTTCGCTCAGTGTGCGCAAGAGCGGGATGTTACAGGATTACAATGCATACTAATGCATACTAAAGAAACACACTTTAACCTAAGAACACATTAGACCAAGTGGATCTTAACTAACTCCTAAGTGTCTAAATATCCTAACACATAATTCATAGCATCACTTTTGTAGTTTTGTTCATCACACTAGATCATATTGCAATATCTTATTATATTAGTTTTAGTTAGAGCAAGTGCAATGCCTCAAGTTGTCTAGTCTAAAAAGGGTGTTCTCATGTGGATATATAGATAGGTTATGAAACTACAAGGATTGATCTTCAAGGTTGCAACGAACTATAGTGGATTTGAAGATCACGAGGTCCTTGAACTATTCTAATCATGATCAAAACTTAAGTAAAAAATAGTTTACTACCTCAAAGGAAATAATGGACATGGTGTAGGGAACCATGATGGCATGTTCATGCTTGTAACGTTTCAACATGTGACAAATAGTGTTGACTTCATAATTCATTTACTTATAGTGAACTTGGCATTGGAAGAAACTAGCATAAATCTCAGAACTATGGAAAATTGCATAATTTCTTTTATCATTTTGGCCCATGTGGATTTCCCTTCAAAATTTGTTTAGCCATAGTAAAAGTAGGTTCAAGATCACACAACTATGGTGGATGAAATCAAATTTAAATAGGGAGTGCTCCATCTTTGATACAATCAACTTTGATTGGAAGGGATGCGCCCAAGGCATGAATATTTTAGGATTTTCTAGGTCTTGGAATAGTTTTTCAACCTAGAAACCCTAAACAAGGTCATCCATTGACAAAAGGCATGCTCTTCACTTGATTATGGATCTTTTAGACAATCTCATGTTGAACTTATGCTACTAAATTTCTCCTCTCATCTATGATTTCCCAATTTGCACCTTTGCTTCTACTTTTGTCCAATTTGTTTATGTAAATATTGAGAAGAAGATATTGCAGACTTTAGAAAGAGCATTGAACTAAGAGAAACTTAAGAGGAAATGATCCCAAGGAAACAGAATTTGGAGTGAGCTTTTACATATGCAAGGTAAGAACTCAATAATGTAACTTTTTCTTATTACCAATAAGAGAACCTCCTTTCTTTCTCCCCAATTTACTTGTGTTTATTTGGCATTGTTTGCATACATTTTTTTCATTGAGTCATCAAGTAGATTTAGTTTCTATCGTTGTAAGATATAACAAAGGTTTATTTGCTAGTCTTGTATGCAACTTTACTTGGAGCTAGCTAGCCTCCTCCTCTTGCTCCTCCAACTCAACATTAAGCTTGAAAAACTCTCCAAGGAGAGAATTACATGTATGTCACCCTTTCCTTCCTTTTAAACCCTTAATTTGTCATCAAACTCTTTCTTGCTTGGTAGAGTAAAATCTGCTTTTGATTGTTGTCTACCATAAATAAACCAATCCACTAGTGCAAGAAAATTTAGTCCAACAATACTGAAATCGCTATATAACATGGTTATCTTTGAAAATTTGTGAACTAATACATAAACAATGACATGGTCATGTGTGCTGAGAAGAATATTAGTAAAAAAATCCATGTCGATGGATTACCATAGAAGAGATGGGAAAGAGAAAGGATTAAGCTTGAAAGACTCTCCAAGTAGAGCATTACAAGTATGTCACCCTTTCCTTCCTTTTAAACCCTTAATTTCTCAGCAAACTCTAAATTCTTAGTTTCTCAACAAACTCTAAATTCTTGCTTGGTAGAGAAAAATCCCCTTATTAACTATTGTCTACTATAAATAAACCAATCCACTAGTGCAAAAAACTTTAGTCCCACCATACCAAAATCCTATTTTTGAAAATTTGTGAACCACTGCATAACCAATGCCATGGTCATGTGTGGTGAGAAGTATATTAGTAAAGAAATCCATAGATTACCATAGAAGACATGGGAAAGAGAAAGGACTAAGCAAACCTAACTTCTAACTTATCGATACAATAATGTTGTATCGATAAGCCAAACTTATTATGTGTTTTATAATCGTGTATGGTCAACCAATAAAAAACAATTAAACTTGTATTAATCTACTACTTTACAATTGGACAAATTCACACTTCCAAGTTTGAGTTGTGAGGGTCATTAAAACTTTGTATTGGATATTAAAAATTAAAAGTAGCTTTGAATAAAAATGAGAAATTACTACTTTATAATTGGACAAATTCACACTTCCAAGTCAAGTTTGAGTTGTGAGGATCACTAAAACTTTGGATTGAATATTAAAAATTAGAAGTAGCTTTGAATAAAATTGAGAAATAATTTGGATGGAACATTAATTTTTTTATTTTTTATATTTAAATATTTTTGTTTTTTAAAAGTCAAAAATGCACAACACATTTTATTATTTAATATTTTGAAATAGTTTCAAAGAATGACTTATTCCATAAGTTTGAAAAAGGCAATATATTCAAAAGAATGACTTGTTGGATAAGTCAATATATTCAAAAGTTTCCATTGTTGAATGACCAAGTGGGTTTTGACCCATTCATTTTCTAGGGTATTTGAGTTGTGAGGGTCACTAGATTTCTGGATTGAGTATTAAAAGTTAGAAGTGGCTTTGAAATTGAGTATTAAAAGTTAGACGTGGCTTTGAATTTCCTCCATGATAACGTTTTCTTATAAAATTCTATGAAGAAAACACGCGTTACGAGTCTTATATAACATACTCCTAACGCGTTATTCACGCGTTATTGACTCAATCAATTCTTCTTAGGATTTCTACAATTATTAATTACTTTTTACATTATAATTTATAAAATATTAAATAATTATTTAAATAACTATGGTCTATTTTATATATATTGGTGTGCAAAAGATGATTTTCTCCATTTTGATTATTATACTTATTATATCAATATTAAGAAACTTTATGGGATTAAGAGAGTTAAACCCATGACTTTTTCAATTTCTGGAAATGTATCTCATGTCTAACTCATAAGCATTTGAGCTAACCCTCAAAACTATGGAAAAGAAAAAAAATATGTATAAGAAATTGAAGTATAAAGAAACTCAAAACTACTAATTGTTATTTTAAATGGTAAAGTCATATGTAATAAATAATTTATTAAGGGCAAGATAACTTACATTGAAAAAGCAAAGTAGTGAGATCTCTCCCCCAGTGATTAGTTATGGAAGTCACGAGTTTGATTCTCTTGATCCCCTTGGGGTTTGGACCTGTAATATGGGTTGACTATTTACCCTGTTTACCATCCATAAATCGTGGGGAAGGACTCAAAAGGTTTCTCGCGAGGATTTCCTTGGAAAAAAACTTATATTGAAAAAACAATAATTTGAATCAGATTAATAATAAAATTGTTTAGTAGACAACAAACAAAGATGTGGAAGGGGATCTAAAAATCATCAAAAATGATATACCATTAGGGAGGTCATGGTGTGGGAGGAGTTTGTCCACCTTTATAAAGCTTAATTTATGTTGTATTCGATTTTGTTTTTCTATAGAATGTTTCTAGTTATTATAAGCAAGTGACAATTACTTTACATGAAATATATTATAGGAAGAAACGTCTCACTATATTATAGAAGTTACCCTTTAGCTTAAGAGGTCATAAGGTGGGGGTATTTATTCTATTAAAGTCGCCCAAGATTTGCACATAGCGTTGCCAAACTTTTGCAAGCATTGACACAAACAAGCACAAGCATGTCACTAGAAAGACTTGATCCTTAGTGGAGGCAATTACAATGCCCCACTTTCATTGCCCTAACTAGCCATCGTTGACATCGTGCCCAATTTATTAACTGATATCTTCTGAACCTTAGGAATGGGGGCTTCCACTGATTTTTGTATTTATCTTACATGAATTGAATGAAACATGAGGTGAGGGATCAAGGACGTTGCTAAGAAGAGCTATACTTTGTCTCGGATATTTTTCCCATCCTCATTTTGTCGAAAAGCTATGACCTTTAAAAGAAGCCAATTCTTAGCATTGATGCAAAGGTTGAAGATGAAATCCACTTGTGATGACCTTGGAACAATTCAAAGAGGAGAGTTGGGTAATTTGAGATGTAGAGCCAAGATTAAACGTTGTAGAGGATGTAGTTGGAGAATGCAAAGATGAAGTTGACAATGGCCTAGGATTGAACTAAGAGAAATTATACAAGCTTTATTATCCCTATGAACATTCTGTTGTAATTGGAGATCTTTAAGAAGCTAGTTAAGGACAATGCAAGATCAACAAACAAGAAAAGTATATAGCTAGAAGCAAGTATGAGGAACGATAATTTAAACATCAACAATACGCTACACTGAATTGTTACCGACAAAGGAATATATAGTCAAATAGTCACTAGATACAAGCAAACGTAACCAACATTAAAGCCAAACTCCCTTGTAAAGATGGAGCCAGCTTGTTGAGAGCACTCAACATTCTGTATTAACTAACATGCCTAGAAGTTATAGAAGTTGCTATCTCATTCACCCCCCAAAGAGCAAGTGGTCTTTCAGGACAAAGATAATATTTTTTGTTTAGGAAGCCAAATGTTTTGATTATACTTAGAACTAATAGTTAAATTTGATTGATTTTTAATTTCTACAAATAATTATGATCTAAAGTTTTTTTAATAAACAATCTAGTTTAAAAGGTTGGTGGGACAATGATGGATAAAATAGACACTCAAGTTCCACTAACTTACATGCCTACTACTACCCTAATGATATAGTCAATCTATATTAGTGCTTTCAGGTTTAAGATGGATCTATGTTGATTTATTATTTTATATGTTGTCATATAGTTAACTTTTTTTATTTAGCGGATTTTATTTTTTTATTGTTATTTTTTTAATTAAACTAATTTTAATATTTTTTAACTTAACATTATCTAACCTAGACTAACATGACAACATCTCCCACATAATAAATTGTAAAACACCAAACTACTCTCATGCAAAAAAAAAAACATAAATCTCATCTATATTAATCAAAGTTCACATATCATATACATCTACCCAAAAATCTACACATCATAAACATAAACCCTACACACCTTCAAACCCTTTCCAACAACAGTTATCCTTTTTAATTTTAATATATATTATTAAAATCACTGACACAACTAATTACTAATAAAAATGATAATTTTATTATTACTATTTAATATTATTTATATTAATATTTTATATTATTTTATAAAATAACATTATATCATATTAATTTGTCATTTCATGATTCAAACTTTGACTTGTAATGCAGGAAATAACTGAAAAATAAGTTGTCATTTCGTAATACAAACTTTTACCTATAATGTAAGAAACTAAACAATAAGATAATATATATTTTAACATCATACCAATAGATTTGACTAATTCTTCCTTGACTAAATATATATTGAGTGAAAATTATTAAAAAAAATAAAATAAAATAAAAAAGTTTTTTCATATTTTAGTAAGAGTAGTCAATTTCAACTAACTCAATTTATTAAAGTGTGGGTTTTGTTCTAGTCATGTTAAAGGCTGATGCTCCAAATGTGATAGTGGATTTGTGGTTTTATAGCCAACTATTGAAACGATGACTAAGCAAGTGACTCACACATTTCTAACAAACAAATAAAATATATTTTAGTTAGAGCATAAAATATAAAGATAGCATAAATTTTTAGATGTTTACACAATTTTTTAATAAAATATCAATTATATTTTTATTTATTAAAATAAAAATAGTAAAAATCAAAAAGTTGAAAAAAAAATTAATAATGTACATCAATTTTGAAAAATAAAATTATAAATTTATTAATATATTCAATAAAATTATTAAAAATAATTAATCATATTTTTAATTTAATTAATAAAATCATTAAAAAAATTATTTATTTAAAAAAAAATTCATACACGCAAATCATTATATACTTTGACAAAATATTTATAAATTTATTATATGTTTATTAAATTATTAAAACAAATAACTATAATTTAATTTTAATAAATAAAATTATTATAAAATTAAATTAAGAAAATTGAGAAAAGAAAAGTCATGCACACAAATCACTATAGACCAAAAAAAAAATTTATAAATTTATTGATATGTTCAACCTAAGTAAATTTTATTTTAATAAACAAAATTATTATAGAATTAAACTAAGAAATTTAAGAAATGAAAATCATACACACAAGTCATTATAAATCCAAAAAAAAATTATAAATTTATTGATATATTTAACCTAATTATTAAAAATATTAATAAAAAAATTCATACACAATTAAATCTCCAACCAAAAATTACACGTATTAAAAAATCACTTTATTAAGTTTAATAATTTATTGATATGTTACCCCCGAATTATTAGGGAATCTGTACAAGAAAACACATATACAGTTAAATACAACTCATACCTAGTTAAATCTCCAGAAAATACACGCACTTAAAAATCACTTTATTATATTTTCTCATTTTTCATTAAATATTAAGAATACTTTGATTGATGCGATCTCAAACTGTGATTGAATCTGACCCAAATTCAATTTTCAACACCTTCCAGATTACTCTGTATGAGACTCAATAACTCTGTATGGCATTTTCTTGTTCTGTATGACATTTTCTTATTCTATTACTTGTCACCCACCTCCATCAATCATGGCGCTGCATAATTTATTCAACATACATTATTAACTGCACCCATCCATGATGATGATTGTTGGGACATTTGTTAGTTTTTTCCTCATGCAATGTATGTATGATGGCATGTGAATTTTTATATCACATCGTAAGGTGTGAGGTGTGACTGCCATACAACGACTTGGTCAAAAAAGAAAGATACTATTCTTAAGGTGCCTTTCACTCCACATCACAAAGTAGTTCTTTTCTGTTGAAAATTGGCAATTGTGTACCTTGGAAAAATGCATTGATTACAAGAAAGTATGACTTATTCTACATCCTCTCATTCGTCAATGTTGGACCAATAATTAACTTTAATTTCTTTTTAAGGTGGTATCTAAGTTTTTTATTTTTTTTTGCAACTACCATCCAAATTCAATAACAAAAACAAAATGGTTGGCAAAATCACAATTTTACATTGCTTAAATCATGTTTTTATTGTATAAATGGATTCAGTTCTCTCAAAAACCTTCAGGGCGCCTGGAATATGTGATCTCAATCACTGAAATCTGTAATTTTATAAATTTCTAATCCCATTTTGGGCAATACTCATCGGAAAAAGTGTCCGAAAAAGGGTAAAAACTTAGAACATTTAAACTAGCCATGAAAATTGGTAAGTCATTGAAGTGTTTTGTGCTACTGCCATTTAATACTTTATTTTAACCTTAACTTAATACTTAGATCTTACAACACTTTAGTCAATTGGGTGTAGCTTGGATCGTTGTGAGGAATGATTGTTATCCTCCCCACCCAGGTTCAATTCCCATAATGACATGAATAAAGCTCATAATGAGTATGTTGTAATGGCTTCGAGCCTATATGTATTGGAAAGTTGCCTTTGATTCAAAATTGAATAACAAGGCAACTGCTATTTCTGTAGTGAAAAAAAAGATCATAGAACACTTTACTTTTTTTCGAGGAGATAATATCAAACACAACAGTTGAAACTTTCTTCTCATGTAAAAACTGTTTTTCTTATTTATATAATTTCAAATTTAAGGAATAAAAATCACTAGTAATAAGATATTGTAGAATACCATTAAGTGAGACAAATTGAATATATACATAACATAAATCTTTACAAAGCAAACAATTTATACTTTGCCACCCATTCTCCTCTAGTAGTATCTGCACAACTCTCCTTAGAGTCTTACATATTGTGCCTCCTGTTTCTGGGAGATCCATCACCAAATTGTCTTGGATACAACTCAAATCCCGGGTCTGATTTTTGACCCTTCATGCTATAGCTTAGAATCATTACCTTAAGGATGTCAACAAATTCAACTCATGCTCCTGCAAGTACAATTACAGCCGAAATAATAGAAGAAGCAGCCTCCTTCAAGTATATATGTATGTATATATGTACGATCCAATCATCACACGGCACTAATAGGAATGATAATTATACAGATGAAGCTTTGCAGATGATACAATTCTTATAGTAATAATCTACAAATCAGGATTGGACTTAAAAACAGAGTGAAGTGAATGATGGACAAGGGAGAAGTATAGGTTGCTTAGAATCCTGCAACTCTAGTAGATGTCTGCCTTGGAGAAACAACTTCCTTGCATTGCTTGATCAACACTTCTTCCAAAGCAAATGTTGATGCACAAGATCTTGAAGGAACAATGAGAGGTTTCAAAGGTTTTAATGGGATGAGTGCTGCATTTGATAACGGAGTGCAAGAAGCTGATGATGTTATCATTCCATTTAAGCTGGGGGATCTAGACATGGCCTGCGCTTGTGTCCATGCTGATGAGTCTCTGGTTACTATTAGGGGTTGAGATTGAGATAGGCAAGCAGGCATTGCTACCGATGGTCTTGGTGGAGACAATGCTATTTGCCTTGAGGATTGCTGTGAAAAGTCATTCTTGGGACTGCTTGGTTCCTTTAGTGGGAACTTTGATGAGTATTTCATGTCTTGGACTGATTTTAGTATTTCCACGGCTGTTCTCATGGTGGGCCTCTCAGAGGGATCCTTTTGTAGACACCTCAGAATCAGGTCTGCCACCATCTTAGCTGCTTTCTTACAGTATCGGCTTTTCAGCCTTGGGTCCATGATCAAGGTGAGTCTGAATTCATCTGCAAGGAATGACCTTGTCCATCTGACCAGATTCCTCTCTTCCTTTGGATAGAAGGAAGAACTACCCATGTTCTCACGTCCTGTTAGTAATTCCAGAAGAACTACCCCAAAGCTCCACACATTACTCTTAGGTGTCAAGAATCCCCGTGCAGAAGTTTCGGGAGCAAGATATGCCATGCCCTGCAAATGAAACAATCCTTTTAGTATTTACCACCATCACAAAACAGCCATTAGATACAAATAGCTGAAAACATTATGGACCTGCAGTTGCCTAATGGGTAGGTAGAATTCAACAAGCACGGTAAGATTTCATTTTGAATCAATGTTAACACCATATCCACCAAATTATGGGAATGTGATGAATAGGATCTCATTATCGGAAGGGATAGTTCGGATACAGCTAGCCTAGTGAACTTTCATTTGATTTATAAGTGCAAGAATGCATTAGGTCAGTGCTGAAATGTTCTTTGAAGATTTAACAATAGATCAGATTTCCCAGTTCGATATTGGTGTGCAAAACTAAAAGTAAATAATGCAGACTGAGGAGTTGGGACATACCGTGGATGAATTACTGCCAGTGTCAAGCTCCTGACTGTAACTGGCAAATCCATAATCGATGAGCTTTGCACTGAAATCTTTGTCAACGTGAATATTTGCAGTCTTAAATTCTCTGTACATGGCCTGTACATGGCAGATAAATCTTCCATCAGATTTGCTAAAACAAAGTCAGATAACAAGCATAATATAAAGGAGTATCCAACCCACACTACCAAGGATAAAGAGTTCAACAGCTAAGGGAAAAGTTAGAACTATACCTGGAATGGCCCCTCTTCATGCAAATAAGCAAGCCCTTGGGCTGCACCAAGAGCAATTCTCATCCTTGTAGACCAATCAATAGGTGGGCCATCAGCTGGACCATAAAGAAGTCGATCCAGGCTACCCTTTGGGAGCTTTTCATAGACCAACATGCGTTCGCAAGCATTTTCCCGAGCATGGAAACCCATTAATTTGGTTAAGTTTGAATGTTGCAGCAGAGCTATTTTGTTGATGTCATTCACAAACTCCTTGAAGGTCTGCAAATAGTTACAAACATAGACCAAATTCAATTAAATACATTCAATGACACCCAAGTTCAATAAATCAATGTAACTCCCTTGAAGCATTCCCTCCACAACCAGGCATTGCTAGAAAACACCTAATAACTTTCAAAAACGTTTAAACTCTGAGTAAGCCAGCCAAAAAAATAATCTATATGGATACAAACCTCAAATTAATAAGTTAATTCAAATACAACACTGATGACACAAGTCCAAGCATTCCCTTGACCATTAGCAAAACTGTTCTAGTTGTAAACGGTTTATGTGCCAGAATAGAAATTCTGAACTCAGTGCAAAAAAATAATGTTCCATATAAAACATAGAACCTGCTCTAACTGTTAAGRGTTATAGTAATGAAAAGAGAAATAGTAATGAAAAGAGAATTGAATTCACTCAAGGCACAGATTTGGCTGTAATTGTTACTTGTGTGGTACCCGACATAAAGTAATACATTTAATTCAAACATTTCCAACATCTGAAAMGGCCCCAACTAAAAACTCAGAACTTGTTATCCACATAATGCCCAAAACAGAAAGCAATATAATCACTTCAAAGTTCAATGCAATTTCCTTAACTACCATACCAATAGTAACGGGGGCTGTTAGGATTGGTAGTGGTATAATTACCTGCGAAGTAGCCATAAATCGTGTAACAGCTACTTCAACCTTCTGTCCGGATGGCTCATCTTTAACTAAGCCTTTGTACATAGTAGATTGAGAGCCATCAAAGATAAGGCACTCTAGTGAAAATTTATGGCAGGCAGCCGAGAGCTCTTCGTATGCGAAGAAACGGAGGTTCGCTGAACAGTCCTTTGGGGTTGGAAGGGGCATCGGTCCAGAAAATGGTACACCAGAACCCTTAAAAGTGCTGTGGGACTTGAAGCTTCCAAATTTCTTCAGACCTGAGCCCGGAGAAGTGGAATTCAAAGGAGATGTGCACGATGTCAATTCCCGCAGAGGACAGCGTATAGTACCACTATTTTCATGGGGCAGAGGAAGGGGCCTTGGGGATGGCAAAGGCACCGGTTGTCCAGAGAAAGCCTTTTTGTCCGAGGACAGAGCACCTGAAATTGGGCTCACGGGACCAGACACTGAAGAACTCTTGCTGGGTTGTACTGATTCGGGTACTGAAAGTGCTTGCTTGGTACTGAACGAAGGAGGAGAAATTCTCTGTGATTTCTCTTCTTCATAATCTAATCTTGTATATATTTCCTTCTGTGAATCGTGCTCTGTTCTGCTGAAGCTAGATGGGGCAGATAATGCTCTGGGCCTATTGTTGTTAATCAGCCAGTTCACATGCTGTATTCTTCTCACCTTGCTCCTGAAGCTTGAAGGGGCCGATCGGTGGTCCTCATTGTGGTTTTGAGTTTCATGAGATTCGATCCCACAACCTCCTGCGGGCTCTGGCAAGAGTACCGGCTTGTTGTCATAAAGATTCACAGTTTTTATCACGCTTTGTTCAGCTTGTTTCTTTCTGTTCTTCTGACTCATGAAGCAGCCCATTGCAGCCAAAGAAATAATTAACCCAAGAAAATAATATTAAACCACTAAACCCCCAGAGTTCGGCTGCTGGTTATGGGGTCTGATAAACATATACCCAAAAGGCGAAATATGTTGATAATTTGTATATTGTGCCGAAACCCAATGAATTGGCTCAACCTGCAGTATACAACAGAACAAAAACCCATCTGATCAGAAAATGGTCATCTGATACAACACTTCGGAAGAAATTTATAGCCCAAACACTTTTATCCGCAATCAGTGATCACTGAAACATTCTTCCAAGAAACTGTGTCCAACAAACCCCATCCTCTTGTAAACAAATAGCAAACATTTATACTCAGTTTGGAAGTGTTGATACAGTACATACACCCATTCTGGAAGAGTTTTTAGTATTGGGTACACCTAACCCTGCATGGGCAGGCTTTTGGGGCCATGGAAGCCACGGATATTGGGGTTTTAAACACAAATCTATCCAATTTCAATAATGGGGTTCAAGTTCACTGATAAATCAGGCATTTAGGACAAAACTCAAAACCCAAGTAGCAAACCAAAACATACTAACCATAGGGTATCTTTTCTT
Organism: Picea mariana; assembly: GCA_032191745.1. Lineage (NCBI taxonomy): Eukaryota > Viridiplantae > Streptophyta > Pinopsida > Pinales > Pinaceae > Picea > Picea mariana. The sequence continues at coordinate 318,312 of JASDQU010104526.1, forward strand.
ATATGCTCTAGACACAATCCAGCCAATTAGACCAGATGGGTTTCAACAGAAGACATATAAAACCAAACCCAAGTGGCTAAAACAGGTGAAATATCTATCAGAACACCAAAAAGGATTTGAAAAAATTTCAAACTGGCAAATGAAATCTCTACATGACTCATTACAGCAGCAGAGAATGTGCTAAACTCACCAGCACGTGTGCTCCCCCTGTGCAGCTCTGCTCTGATCCTTCTGCTGCCAAAAATCTGAATCTGAATCTGAGGAGTAGGAGGCTCTCTGAGGCCGTATTTTATGTGCATAGGGACAACAATATACACGAGGAAACCATGTGAACAGGCATTAATAGCAGCAGCAATAGCATATCATGAAGCAATGGATGAATGAGGATCAGCAGCCATGATGGGTTGTTGTTCAAAACTTGCGTCTTAATGGTGCAAGTTCTTCTCCTTCTTCTGCTCTTCAAAGTCAATAGAAATGGTCGGCGAGCGTGCTGTTGGGGGCGATAAAAGCAATTCATTTCATATCAGCTGATGATATCTGTGGCGATGAATGAAGAACCAGTCAAAGCTGAAGAATGGCAATGGGGATGGACAAGTATTGAACAAGAAGATGGAGGGAGAGGAGGAGAGGAGAGTGAGTCACAACAAAACGATTCTAGTCAAAGAGAGAAAAAGCTGTCCCCTTGATTTACTCGCTAAAGCAATCAACTCAGGCCTATTATTTTAAATGCTTGGTCTTTGGTCAAACTTGTCATATTATTCTATGCCCCATTCCAACATCACACATCCATGTATGGGCTGTATATGTATATACAAATGCATCATGTGAGGGGTATATTCATACATCTCCATTATTTATTTGTATATATACTTATTTCATTGTCGGTG
>JASDQU010104527.1:0-48155 GCA_032191745.1 Picea mariana
CGATCGAGACTTAGGTAGGGGCGGAAAAATAATATGTGGGGAAAAACTTAGGATAAGGGTATTTTCGTGGGTTTTTTCCATTATTTCTCACCCACACCACTAAGGGGGCATCGATTCAATTGTGTTTAGGCATGGAGTCGAGAGGGTCAAGTCTTTATCAATCTGGATTTTCTTAGGCAAAGTGGCAAGGGTACTTACCTATGTCCTATCCTATGGTCAGAAAGCAGTTAACCCAGATTAAACAGTTGGGTTAAGGTTTTATCTTTCTAAGGGCTACCTGATCGGGATTAGATGGTCTGATCAGATGCATTCACTAGTTCTAACCTGGGGGCTATCTGATCAAGATTAGGCTGTATGACCAGATGTATNACCCTATCACCCTTGAAAATTTAAAAGAACTTGGCCATGCTTAGACGGTATGACCAAGTTGTCATTATTGCATGGGGCCTTTGCTTCAAATCTTTTCTACCCTCCTGTCCCTTTTTCTTTTTCACAAATTATTTGAAGAATGCCATATCATTTGTGAACCAAATCAACAGATGCATATAATATCCAAGTCATAAGATGATTCCCATAAATTATGGGGTGATAACAGTCCCTATAGTACCACAAATGATTTCCTTTATTGTTGCTTTTGATTAGTTAGTTGTGTGAGAATAAATACTCCATAGCCCAACAAGGAATTGGGGTGTAGTTTCAGTTTTTAATTCAATAAAATGCATGGTTGAGGGACAGTAACAGATACATAGGGCTGAAAGACAAAAACAAAGGTATGTGATGGAAGGTAAGAGAATTTATTTAATATCAAGGCACTGATCTACAGTTCTTATCACCTCACAGGGATGAGCCATCCCTAGTTAGAGCCAATGTTGTAACCTAAGTCTGCACCCCTGCGTCTCCTCTCTTGTTCCCTATGCCTACATCAATTTTTCACATTCACGTTGGTTAAGTCAGTTTCCCATTTTCGAGTGACTTGGTTCTTATTCGTTTCTTTCCTTTTTGAGTCTTTGCGCATTTCAGTTTATGTTTTTCCTGAAGGATAAAATACATGTTGTATTTGGTTTAGAATGATTGTCATCATGTTTTCGATTGATTGAGCTCACTGTAGGTCGACCAAGCCTTTTTTATATACACAGGAAACAACCATGGAAAAAATAAGCCATTGAAAATGGTCATTTTTGGGCCAGGATTGTCAAAATGAACAGGGAAATTTTCAATGGTAAATATCCATCAAGCTAATCATATCAATGAATCTTGACCATTCAGGGGTACATAATCACACAAAGTTTAACATCAAGAATTATACACAGTCCCAAAATCCTAAAATATTTAACACAGCTTAAACTCGAGTTATTTAGTGATAAGCACTGAAAAATCACTTCGCAAGATCATCACTTCAGGAGATATTCATACTTTACATCCAGAAACTCCCGAAGAGATGAAGTGTCTAACTATATAAAGAGATGAAGTGACGAAGTAGCCAAAGTGATGAATTCCCAAACTTTCCAAAGTCCTGAAGAGCCGAATTCCCGAAGAGTTGAACTCCCGAAGTGCCGAAGTAGTCGAAGTGTCAAAGTCTTGAACTTGCCAAAGTCTTGAACTGTCGAAGTGTCGAAGACCTGAAGAGTTGAAGAGTCGAATCATGCGGAACTCATCATTCATATCATGTGGCAACAGATCATTCTCTTCGGAGAGATGTCGATGCTTTACATTTGAAACTCCCCAAGCTAGAAATTCTAAAAACCCAAAGTGAATCTGGACCATCCATCAGTGGGGACATGCAACAACAGATCATCCACTTTGGATATTTTCCTCCAGGAGATTTTCATGCTTCACATTTGAAACTCTTGAAGCACAAAGTGCCGAAGCAAATGGAAAACATCATTTGAGACATGTGGTGCACTCATCAGTCATGACACGTGGCACACCCATTAGTCATGACAAGTGGAAATCATTCCAGGTCATTTGGTTGTGACATTTTCCCATTTCCATGTGACACATGTCACCCTTCTTTCCATGAAACATCAGCAGCTGTGACATCTGATGCCAGGCCACCACGTTATTTCAATGATTTTTCTGCGAGAGATTTTCATGCCCAACATTTGAAACTACTGAAACCCGGATTTTTGAAGAGAATCTGGACTATTCATCGATCGTGACACGTTGTGACAGATCATCCACTTTGGATATTTTCCTCTAGGATATTTTTCATGTTTCACATTCAAAACACTTGAAGTCAGAAAGTCCGAAGTGAATCTAGACCATTGATCCCAAGTCAGCAAGAGTCGTCGATCCTTGTAGTAGGTAAATATCACCTGGATCATAGATCATATTCATATTGATGACCATACTTCATTTTGGGGACGTAAAATGCTCTAGCATTAAATTTCCTAAGCGATCCCACAGTTAGAACCATGGTATTGTTGGACCAAAGGCGATTTGGATCCAAACCACTCTTAATGGATCCCTCAATCACATGCTTAAATGACATCAGATCATTGCATTACCTCCACATTACCTTCACTTATTCGACTCACTACTCTCCCTCCTCTCTCTACATGCCACCTGTATCCTTCACTACACGTTGTCAACTCCATATTCCTGATACCTCCATCATATTCACACCTCCTCTCACTTTTTGACATCTATCTTAACATGTCACCTACCCTCACATCCACTCATCCCATCTTCCTACTGGATTCCTGCCTCCACGTCTTCCTGTTCACAACCATTTCATTACAAAGAAAGAAAGGAGAAGGGTCAAGTACAGTCGAGACAGATTGCACTTAGATTCCGAAAGATCAGACATAAACATAGATTTAATTCTTAGTCATAGGTCGACGTAGATTAGATCCAGAAACACTTCAACAAACTCTATTCATACAATTGATTATCTCCAGCAGCCTCCAACATCTTTCAGGCATGTCATTACTCAACACATATCTCTATTATATAACTCTGAGGATTATTTTTGGCCAATTCAGTTCCTCCAATGCATGCATCCGTTTTGTCTCAGAGACTGTAGTAGTTTTTATTTGATTAATTCCAACATTTTCCTAGATTAGATGCAAGAGTGGTCTTCTTTGTTTGATAAAAACCACTCTTGCTAATTAAGTTGAGTTTCTTAGTGAAATTAATAATTTTATTTATGAACAATTAGCTAAATTGAGGTCTCAGTCCCCTAAGGACGGGAGCCTCTCCAACTCTTTGAATAGTTAGCTTTTGGATATTGTAAGGGTCAGATTTTTGGGAAAATAATAGAAATACATTAGACTGGTTGGACATGTTCTATGCATGGATTAAATCTCTCTACTTGGTGAACATACTCTCGATGACAGTGTTTTCGTACAAATATTTATGTGTTTTTATTCTCATCTTGAATACAGTTTTTGGTTTGTGCAACATACATTTCATTTCCTTTCAGCTATTGTATAACTTGTTTTCACTGATATGCAACTTGTCAAATAACTAATACTTTGGTGAATATTTGTTTTATTTGCAACATGTGGGAGTAACTGTGTTTTTGATACATGTTTTGTTAACACCATTACTTGTCTTCGACATCAGGACATCCAGGTCTGCAGGTTGCAGGAGGAGCGCCCAAGTACATCGCATAGAAAATTCCTTTTCAGACTTAAAATCAAGTGAGAGGGAAGGATTATAGTGTCAACGGTCCTGATCCATCCATATCAGCAGATCAACGGTTGGCGAGAAATCGTGAATAGGGAAGTTGCGCCGAAGTTAACGCAATAGATCGTGCCCATATTATGTGCAGGGGAGAATAGCAGCCGTCCATCCAGAGGACGCCTGTCGCGAGATCTAATCGCATCGATGTTTTGGAATTTGGGAGTTTGAGGGGAGAGAGTTTCATGTTGTTCTACATCTTGAAACCCCGAACCCTAATAGAGTTGAAAGTGGGGCCTGCGGTATGATGAAGAATTTTCAGCCATCCATCCAAAGGGGACACTTGGTGAAAAACTTAGCCATCTCGATGTTTCTCCCATCGCGACTCCAAGGCACAAAGAGCAACTCCGTTATATTTCGATGTGCAAGGTGTTGGGAGAGTCCTAGACCCGGGCCCACAGTATCGTCGAATGAGTTTCGAGACCTTCAGATCTCAGAAGGACTCGTGGCACCAGACTGAGCCGTCTCGGCATTTCTCTCATCGCGATTTCTAAATGTAGGGATTAGCTCCTTCCCATTCATGAATGCCGAAATCACCTTGGGAATAAGCACATGGTCACATCCCATGGTCACCTGAGGAGAGAAAGGAGCTGTGTGAAAAAAAGGCCAAAGGTGGCGAGTTTAGTTATAGAGGGGATCATCGCGATCTCCAGGCGCCATCGGATCTGATCTCCATACTGTTTCTTGCCTAGAGTAAATGATGGTAAGAGCGGGTGGTTGAAACCTCCTTTAATTCATTAAGTGTGGGAATGGAGGGTCTTGCAAGCATTCTGCTCGAAGAGGTCCTGTGTATCAATTTTTTCAAAGAAGCCATGCCGAAGTCCTCAACTAGATAAAGAAGTCTACGCATGCTAGCCCAACACTTAATGGCTCCGCTACCCTCCTTGTAGGAGCCATGCATAGTTAAGATGGTGCTTAAAGAATGATATCAGTATGAGTTTGAATGAATGGACACCAAGATTTGGGTGACTGGACATGCCTTTGTGAGGTGAATTTTCATGAGTATATAGACTCAATATTTGTATTTTTTAATCTACCGATGGTTGAGCAAGTCTCTCGATTATAAAGTTTTGATGAAACGTTGGTCGCTCTGGTTAATGTATAAGGAATTTGAGATTTCTTACTATATGGATGTCAGCTTCCCTTCCATCTCTTTTTTTATTGTGTTAGAACAAATCGAAATTGGAGGATCCAATCGAGTTGTGGTTGTTATAGGATGATGTAGGTTGGATCACTGTAATAGTTGCATTGTTTCTAATCGGTTCTTGTGATTTTCTCAGTGCTGAAATGACTTGGAATTGAAGGATTTTGTCGAGTCACCCCTCAGCTCCTTGAAGCTCTGGACCAAGAGGATCTTGGCTTCCAATTTTTTTCGTCCTCAAGCTTTTGAATGCTTGTTTCCTGAGGCAGTCTTGCTCTCCCTTCTCACAAGTCTTCCTTCTAGCACCCTTTAATCAATTTACTGACAGAAGTTGGATCAAGACCTCTCTTTCTTTCTATATACCAGGCCCATTTTCCCTGAGTTAAAGATATATTTTCTTGAGTCTTCACCCATTTGATCACCCCATTAAACAAATTGTGACATAAAACTGATAGGCATTGGGATCTACTCCTGCAAACAATCTAGGAGTGACCTCTGACGCTAACATTTCTGGCACCATTGTCGGGGACGAAGTTGAAAATTTTCCTTGGGATTAAATGACATTGATCCTCTGATTTAGAAGGTGCATCGGGTATCAGAGCCTTTGAATATTGCTACTGTGCACCTGGGGACTCCATTGTGATGACTCCACTATGGTGAACCTGTTGTATTAATTGTGTCTTTCAGAGGGAGGCACACGCGGTCCCATCCACAGCTTCCTCTAGCTACATCTGAAGCAGATCCAAAGGTGGTTCTCAGAAAAGGAAATAAATCTGAATAAGAAGCTTCCACTGCCAAACTAGGTAATATTCCATCTCCTTCTGTAGGAATTCAATTTTCTCCTCCTCGGTTTCTCAATAGGCCTGCTTCAGAGGTTTCCTATTTCCTAAACTTCAGGAGTGTTCCTGCTGAATTTTCCCCTCGTGGTCTAGGATTGGAGGGAGAAAACCTTGTCACTCCCCTCTCCTCCGAAGTTGTACCCTGGCGTAGACCCAGGACCGTAGAATATTTCCCCACTCCTACACAAAGAGGAGCACCTGCTGACTTGATCTCATTATCCTTCTCCTTAAATCCCCTCTTCTTTCCCACTCCACTTCGAGACTCACTCCCAGTAGCCCCTGCGTGAACTCCTTCTCCTCCAAGCTCTCCTCCACCTAATATTCCTATGGATAGTGCTAATCCCCCTCTAAATAGAATGGAAACCATAGTCACTGCTAGATATGCTCCCTTATTTCTACCCCATCCTATGAATCCTCTCCCTACTGGAGATTACTTGAAGTATATGCCCAAGTTCACTGGGGAAGGGGTTGTAACTATTGAAGAGAATCTGGTTTCTTTCTACAGTTATGCAAACAACCTGAACATTGAAAATGAGGATGTATGGATGAGAGTTTTCATCCATATCCTATATGGTGAGGAAGTGGTTTAGAGGATTGGCCCCTAGATCTATTACTGGGATCAAATCCCTGGATATTGCTTTCTTGAGGCAGTGGGGAGACAGGAAGGATTTCATGTATTACATGACAGAGTTCGGCTATTTGAAGAAAATGGAAGGAGATTATATCTCTGACTTCTCCAAAAGATTTAATAAGATGTATAATAAAATTCCTTATGAAATAAAGCCGTCATAATCCTCGGCCAAGATTTCTTATGCTAGTGCGTTTGGCCCAGATTTATGTCTGTTACTGAGAGAAAGAAGAGTTACCTCCTTAGCTCAAATGAAAGATGCAGCCATAGAAGTAGAATCCAATGTATTAACAGCTAATAGACTGAGGAACAAGGTCGACACAGATAGGAGAAAGGGCAGATCCGAAGCCTCAACTTCTGGCCCAACAGTGCCCCACCCTCAAGTGGATGAACTAACCAAGATGGTGAAGTATCTGTCTACAGAGATGGATAAAATGAAGGTGGAATGGAGGAAATCATACAAGGGCCATTAGAATGTCGAAAACAAAGGAGGTTTCAGGAGGCCAAACAATTTTACTCCCCCGAATGTGCAAAGAGAGAGGGGAAGAGATAGAGAAGACTAGAAAATTCAGGCCCCTTTTCAAAAAAAAATTGTGGCCGAAGGAGAAGAAGGGGAAACAGATGATCTGGATCCTAAAATTCATTGATTCAGGGATACTCCTCCTTTTCCTCATCTCACTCAATCAGCATACGAGGATTCTCTCATGGACAGTCAACTAAATGAACTGAGCAAGGATGGCAAGACTAGTTGCAGCCAAGGCAGATATGATCTGCGTTCTAAGAGAAAGACAGTAGCATCTGATGTTTCTGAGCAGTCCACTAGAATAGAGAAGCCTCCTAATGAGTTAGAGGACACTCACAGAGGTAATAATTCCCAATCCCCCTCTCCCATGGTTCAGAGTCATGTTCCCGAAACAAGAGAAATCCCAAAGTTCTCATCTTATTTAATTTCGAGCATGAAATCCAAAAAATCAAAATCTCTGTGCCCCTAACCAGATTGATTAAACATGAAGGGTTCAAGAAATGTTTCTCTGAGATTTTACAGTCAGAGGTCTCAAGCCTTCCCACGGAATCTATTAATTTGCAATATGAAAAGCCTGCAATTATTCTAGGTCCTATGGTAGAAGATAGGAATGATTTATCCCCTCCCTTCTACACTTCCTTGAAAATACATGAAAAGGTGCTACACAATTGCTTTATGGATTCATGAGCTTATCACAACCTCATGCCCAAATTCTCATAGAAGAGTTAGGGATAGAAGTCACCCGATCCTATCATGACCTCTATTCCTTCGACTCCAAGAAATTTCAGTGTCTTGGAGTTATCAAAGACCTGGTCGTGACCTTGTTTCAGTTGCCCATGAAAATATTGGTCATGGATATTGTAGTGGCCGATGTCCCCCCCAAGTTTGGTATGTTTTTATCAATATCTTGGATAAAAAGGCTAGGGGGAACTTTCCAAATGGACCTCACATATGCTACTATCCCATTGTTTGGAGGAGAGCATAGAAGGCTATACAGAGAAGTCCAACTGGCCTATATAATCAGTGATGAGGCCAACCCTACCAACCATCCCATTTTTTCCTTAGACACTAATTTAGGTTCCAGTGTGCTACAACTCACCAATTCTTTTGAACCTCCTCTTAAGCTCAGAAAATAGCTCACCATTTCCCATAGGTTTTCTTTCTCCATCACCCCCGTCTGGAAAATGTTCTTTGATGGAGCCTCTTCCAGGGAAGGTGTTGGTGCTGGGGTATTTTTTGTGTCACCTGCTCAGGAAACCATATCTCTTTCATACAAATTAGAATTTGAACCTACCAACAATGTGGCAGAGTATGAATCTCTTGTTCTGGGACTAAGAGCTGCGAGGGAAATGGGAATGCAGGAGGTAGTTATGTTCGGTAATGCAAAGTTGGTGGTCCAACAAGTCAGAAACGCTTATCAGGCTAAGAATCCTCGACTCAAAAGCTATAGAAATGAGGTATGGGACCTAATTGACAGTTTCTTCTCAGCATTTAACATTTCTTTCATCCCAAGAAAGGAGAACACATCGGCATATTCCTTGGCTACATTAGCAGGAAATTTCAAAGTGCCCTTGCCGCCCAAATTCAGATATGATGTGGAAGTAAAATACAGGCCCTCCATACCTGACAACGTCAAACATTGGAAGGTTTTTGAGGATGATATCAAGGTCAAGAAATACTTGGAGACTCTCGAAGAATTTTCAGAGATGCATATCGACCAAGACTCTGTCTCTGAAGAAGAGCTTGATTTGGGTAATTTTCTGAATAAGATTGCAGAGCGTAACATTGTGCAGTTGCCCAACAATCATATTCCAAGAGGATTGGTTTCTTTGGAAAGTATTTTTGATAGAAATGATGTGTCATTAAAAGGGGATACAACAGAGGATGACACTGATACTATTCAATGCAACATTGGGACCGAGAGTGAGCCCAAGTTTGTCAAATTGTCAAGAAGCCTGATAGAGGTGCAAAAGTCTGAATACACTGGACTTTTGAGGGAATTCATTGACGTGTTTGCCTGGACCTAAAAAGACCTCAAAACATATGACACTTCTGTCATCGAGCATAAAATCCCATTAAAAGAGGAGGGAAAACCATTTAGGCAGAAGTTGAGATAGATCAATCCTATGCTGCTGCCTATCATGGAGAGGGAATTGAAGAAGTTGCTTCAAGCTCAGATCATTGTACCATTGAGATATTCATAGTGGGTGGACAACTTGGTGCTATTAAGGAAAAAGAATGGAGATATCTGACTCTGTGTAGACTTCAGAAGCCTAAACAAGAGCTCACGGAAGGATAACTACCCCTTACCAAAGATGGAACATATACTACAGAGGGTAACAGGAGCTTCCAGGATGTCCATGATTGATGGTTTCTCTGGCTACAATCAAGTCTCTGTTCTGCCTGAGGACAAGGAAAAAACAACATTCACTACTCCATGGGGAACATTCATGTATGCCAAGATGCCATTTGGATTAATGAATGCAGGGGAAACATTCCAGCGTGCCATGGACATAGCTTTCGTTGGGGAAAAGGAAATATTTGTGGTCATCTATCTGGATGACATCATAGTATTTTCAAAATCTGATAAAGAACATTGTTGTCATATCAAGAAGGTTTTTATGAAATGCATGAGTTTTGGCATTTCATTAAACCCCAAGAAATATTTGTTCACCATGTAGGAGGGGAAGTTACTAGGACACATAGTATCAACAAAAGGAGTCAGGATTGACCCTAGCAGAGTGGAGGCAATACAAGCCTTATCAATCTTGAGGTCCAAGAAGGAGGTCCAATCCTTCCTTGGTAAGATTAATTTTCTGAGGAGGTTTGTGCCTAACTTTGTTGAGGAGATAAAACTTATAACAACCATGTTGAGGAAAGAAAATGAAGTAAGGTGGACTTCTGAATCGCAACATTCCTTTGAGAAAATAAAGAAGGCCCTGAGATAAGCCCCTATGCTTATTAGCCCCAACTACTCAAAGGATTTCCTTATTTTCTCCTTTGCCTCACCTGACATGGTGGTTGTTGTTTTGTTACAAACAAACAAGGGTGGACTTGAGCAGCCCATCTCCTAGTTTAGTCGAGCATTGAGGGATGCCGAAGTCGGGTATGACACTATGGAGAAGCAGGCCTATGCCCTGGTAAAGGCTCTCAAGGAATTTATAGTCTATTTCCTACAGTCAAAAATCATCACTTATGTCCCCTCAATTGCTGTTAAAGACATTCTTATCTAGCCTGACATGGATGGGAGAAGGAGTAAGTGGATAGCCAAGATTCTGGAATTCGACTTGGAAATAAATCCTACCAAATTGATCAAAGGTCAGGGTTTACCCAAGTTGTTGGCTGAAGCCAATTGCCAAGCTTTGGGGATAAATTTCATCAATGAATTCTCAGGAATTCGGCAGGGTCAGTCGTCTAAAAGAGACCCTCAAAATGAGCCCCCATTAGCTCGATGTCCTTGGTATAAGGATGTCATATACTTTCTGCAAGAGTTGTGACCTCCAGACGACCTGTAAAGAAACAAATCAAGAGCTCTGAAGCTCAAGGAAATCAGGTATTGCCTTATCGATCAAGTTTTATATTGGAAAGACCCCTTGGGGGTGCTTTTAAAATGCATGAGTTCACAAGAGGCCGATAGGATCATGGTTGAATTTCAAAACGACCTATGTGGAGGGCACAATTTCTGGAAGGCCACAACCCACAAAATTCTCAGAGCCAGGTACTACTGGCCTACCTTGTTCATTGATGTCCATAGAGGAGTTAGAGCCTGTATCCAATGTCAAAGATTTGCAGGAAAGCAACAGCTCAAATCTCTGCCTTTACAGCCTGTAGTTGTTTTGGGACCTTTCCAGCAATGGGGCCTAGATTTTATTGGAGAAATCAACCCTGCTTCTAGTGGGAAACACAGATGGATCCTGACTACCACAGACTTCTTTAACAAGTGGATTGAAGCTATTCCCACTAGGAGTGCTTCCCACAAGGTAATTATTGGATTCCTGGAAAGCCTCATCACAAGGTTCAGTTTCCCAAGAAATATTGTTACAGATAATGCAACCTCATTCAAGGTCGAACCATTGGTCAACATCTGTGAGTAATTTGGAATCAAGATGATTCACTCCACTCCGTACTATCCCCAAGGAAATGGTTTAGCAGAATCCTCCAATAAAAGTCTCATAAGGATCATCAAAAGATTATTGGAGGAAAACAAAAAATCTTGGGATTCAAAGTTGAAATTCGCTCTGTGGGCCGATCGGGTGACTACAAAGAGATCTATAGGCATATCCCCGTTCTAGTTAGTTTATGGGGTAGACGTTGTCCTCCCCTCTCAGCTAGCTATTCCCGTAGTGAAATTATTCCAGGATTATCATGAAGAACCCAATGACATGATCAGAAGGATTCATCAACTGCTAGAAGTCCAGCAGGCCAGAGAGCAGGTAATGATCAGAATTCAGGATCATCAGCAAAGGATCAAGAAGGTTTTTGATAATAAGGCCAAGTTGGAATAATTTTAGACAGGAGACCTGGTACTGGAGTGGAATTCTCCTAAGAAAGACAAGGGAAAGAATGAAAAATTCAAATCTCTATGGATTGGCCCCTTCAAAATCTCTAAAATTTTCTCAAATAACACTTACAGGTTGTAGGATTTGGAGGGTGAAGAATTTTTCAACAGCCTAGTAAATGGGTATTTTCTTAAGAAATTTTTTGTCTGAGCCTTCGATGGCTCCTTCATTTGTAAATATTGTCCTTTTGACTCTTTGCTTACTTTTATTTGTATTTTTTGGCTTAGTAAGTGACTCCATAGCCCAACAACAAGGCACTAGAACTGCAAAATGAGTCCTTAGAGCATCACAGGGATGAATTTATCCCCCATGGAGCCTAATGTTAACACAATTACTTGTCTTCGGCATCAGGACATCCAGGTCTACAGGTTGCAGGAGGAGCACCCAAGTAAAGTGCACAGAAAAGTCCTTTTTGGACTTAAAATCAAGAAAGCAGGCAGGATTACAGTGTCAACGGTCTTGATCCATCCATATGAGAAGATCAACGATTGGCGGGAAATCATGAATAGGGAATTTGTGCCGAACCTCGTACCCATATTATGTGCAGGGTAGAATAGTATCCGTCCATCTAGAGGATGCGTGGTGCGAGATCTAATTATGTCGACGTTTCAGCATTCAGGAGTTCGAGGGGTAAGATTTTCATTTTGTTCTACATCTCAAAACCCCAAACCCTGATAGCGCCGAAAGCGTGGAAAGTGGGGCCCGTGGTATCACAAAGAATTTTCAGCCATCCATCCAAAGGGGACACCTAGCGGAAAAATGAGCCATCTCGGCGTTTTTCCCATCGCGACTCCAAGGCGCAAAGAGAAACTCCATTATATTCTGATGCGTGAGGTGTCGGGAGAGTCCCGGACCCGGGCCCACAGTATTGTTGAGTGAGTTTCAGGACCGTCAGATCTCAGAAGGACGCATGGCACCAAACTGAGTCGTCTCGGCATTTCATTCATTGCAATTTCTAAATGCAGGGATTAGCTCATTCGCATTCATGAATGCTGAAAGCGCCTTGGGAATAAGAACATGGTCACAGCCTATGGTCACCTAGGGAGAGAAAGGAGCTGTGTAAAAGAAAGGCCAAAGGCTTCGAGTTTAGTTATAGAGGGGATCATCGTGATCTCCAGGTGCCATCGGATCTGATCTCCATATTGTTTCTCGCCTGGAGTAAATAACGACAAGAGAGGGTGGTTGAAACCTCCTTTCATTCATTAAGTGTGGGAATGGAGGGTCTGGCAAGAGGTTTTCTCGAAGAGGTCCTGTGTATCGATTTTTTCAAGGAAGCCATGCAGAAGTCCTTGACTAGACAGAGAAGTCTGCGCACGCTAGCCCATCACTTAATGGCTCAACTACCCTCCTTGCAGAAGCCATGCGTAGATAATATGAATCTTAAAAAATGATATCAGTACGAGTTTGACTGAAGGGACACCAATATTTGGGTGACTGGACACGCCTCTGTGAGATGAACTTTCTTGAGTATATAGACTTAGTCTTTGTATTTTGTAATATATCGATGGTTGAGCAAGGATCCCGATTGTAAAGTTTTGATGAAGCACTGGTCGCTCTGGTTAATGTATAAGGCATTTGAGATTTATTACTTTATGGATGTCATCTTCCCTTCCATATCTTTGTTTATTGTGTTAGAACAACTCAAAATTGGAGGATCTAGTCGAGTTGTGGCTATTATAGGATGATGTAGGTTGGATCACTGTAATAGTTGCATTGTTTCTAATCGGTTCTTGTGATTTTCTCTGTGCTGAAATGACTTGGAATTGAAGGATTTAGTCGAGTCACCCCTCAGATCCTTGAATCTCTAGACCAAGAGGATCTTGGCTTCCGAGTTTTTTTTCCTCAAGCTTCCGAAGGCCTATTTCCCAAGGAAGTCTTGCTCACCCTTCTCACAAGTCGTCCTTCTACCACCATTTAATCAATTTACTGATAGAAGTTGGATCAAGACCTCCCTTTCTTTCTACATACCAGGCCCAGTTTCCTTGAGTTAAAGATATATTTTCTTGATTCTTCACCCATCTGATCACCCCATTAAACAAATCGTGACATAAAACTGATGGGTGTTGGGCTCTGCTCCTTCAAGCAATCCTGGAGTGACCTCTGACGCTAAAATGTTTAATGTCTTGAAATCATATTTTAAGTATTAAACTTCTTGCAACAACTTATTCATTGAGTAATCTGTTGTTCCCCTTTGTTTTCTATTATTTCATAGGTATGTCATTAGTGTGCCACCAGCCAAGCAGGACCCTCATCCATATCATTTTTCCAACCCTAAATTGCTTTTGCCTTGATAGAATAACCCTCTAACCAACCAACAACAAATTAAAAGAATCAACCATTCTAACTGATAGGTGGCCTAGATTTTCCCTTTAGCAGCCAGGTGCATACCTTAGGACCAACAGTAACAATCCTGAGTAGACAATCATTTTAATGGTGATTAGATACCACTAGTGTAGTTTGGAGGGAAGGCTCAAGGAGCCCCTCTTTTGTAAAATCCTTGTAATCAATTTTCATAATATTCAATTTTGGAGAAGGAGGAGAGAGACGAGACTCTGTTGTAGTCCAAGCTTGAACATATTGTAGCCAAACATTCATATATTAATATAAAAGATAATATTTCATTGTTTATGAGTTTCTGTGTGCTGAATGTTTATTTTATGAATTTCATATGTGGTTTTTATGAATACATGTTGTATATGTATGTGATAGGTTTCATCTACAGGGATAAGATAGACTTCACTATCTATCTGTGACTTTGATGGGTTATTCTGGGTTCCTTTAGGCTAAGTGAAAGGAGTGCATAATAGAGTATTGAGAACTCTGTGAGCCAACGCAAGGAGTGCACATTTGAATTTCAAATCGAATTTAGAAGAGAATGTGCCAGGAGGGTACACTAGGATAATTACATACTTAGAGAGGATCCTCAAGGTTACTGAATACCTTGGAGGAGAATATGTGCAGAGAAGGCACAAAAAATAGAGTTGTTGAATATTTTGTAGAGCTCTACCAAGTGGACATTGAGAAGGTGCAAGGTGTGCATAGGGTGAAAATTCGGCTAAGTGTCGAGGAAACATTTTGAGAAGTTTATAAGTTTCAATGAGGAACAAGCTCAAAAGAGATAACAAATGGAAATTCTTCAATAGGGACGAGCCCACTGAAAATTTCACAATCAATGAGAAAGATCCATTTGGAGGAATTAGGGTCTTTCCAGACCGTGATATCTGGGAGAGTTGCATGGAGGATATTGTTAAAATCCTTCAACACTTTGTGTATTCAAAGTTTTGAAAGTGCTTAAGGAGCGGGATCATCGAAGACCCGAAGAGGTGAAGTGAAATCCTAGTCATCGATATCAAGTGAAATGCATAAGATTTGCATGGAGAGAAGATAAATTCTCATGAAGTCACAAAGGATAAAGAAATCTGAACCATTGGATCTAGAAGGACACATGGTGGAGATCCCTGTGCCTCAAAAGAAGAGAAATTTTAAGGAAAGAGAGAGCAGTGAAGCCAAAACTTCCGAAACCCAAAGTAGAAAAGTAAATCATTGTCATCAATATGAGAGGGACACGTGTTGTCATATCATTGAATTCGAAAGAGTTTACTCCATAAAAGAAAGGAGGAAGTGGAGTCATTGACAAAAAGTCGTCCAAATATCCAAAGGTAAGAAGAAGTATTAGCCGTCAGTGGTTTGGACACGTGGCATCATATCCATCACTTTGGAGATATGACACTTCAGGGATATTGGAGAGTAAATTCCTTAAGGTTGAAAGTCTCGAAGGCCAGAGTAAATAGTATTCATTGATAAATGGAGGGACAAACACATGGAGAGCAGAGATTCACTCTGGAGAATAATCACTCTAGAAGAAGTGAAGTGTTAAGGAACGAGAAATCCCGAAGGCCGAAGCATCTGAGTTCATCTGATTTGTCCATTGGGATAGGACATGTGGTGGAAGATCTTTCACTTCAAAGTATTTACACTTTGGGAGAAATAGGAGTAGAGGAGCATTGACTGGACGTCCCCTGAAGTAGGGATAAGGGACAATATTGAATGTTGGTCGAGTTGAGCATGTGGTGTTGGATCCATGGATCCAAGTATGAATCAATCTGGAGAAAAAGGTGTTTAGAACACTCAGAAATCCTAAAGCAAAAGTTCCAAAGTGAATCACATTCATTTGTTGTTGAAGTGTTTGTCGTATATCTCATCGGTGTGATTTCGTCAGTCCAGACTTCAGGGAAAAAGGAATCAACTACTTTCGAAATAATCAAATCCCAAAGTCACAAACAAGGCCAGTAGGAGGTCATAGCCCGTGGTCATAAGGAAACGGGGCCAGGTAGAGGAGCTAGTGCTCACCACATAGAGTTACTATAATCTTCAGGGAAAGGGCGTGTGAGTGAATCAAGACTGGGTGGGTAACCAAAGGGGGCCAGTGTGAATTGATTTTAGGGTCTAGTAGAGACTCAAAGAGATGATTCAACTCATTTTATTGAATATCATTGACCGATAGGTTGCAAAAACCTGAGGAGATTAGGGGAGAAATGATGCAGGAGGATCTGCAATTCATCATATGAACTAGCGCGAGGAGAAAGAAGAGACAGCTGGACAAGCCAACAAACCTCAAATTTTGAATTCTACCTTGGTATTGTTGCGCCACTGTTTTACTAAAGGCATTCAAAGCTGAGCGCACTTGTAATGTAATGTAGATAAGCAGGCATTTAATGGTTTTAATGCTGTTAGATAGAAATTAGCTGTAGATTAGACAGTTTTTACTTCCAGGAGGGAAAACGAATATAGGCACCCTCCTTGTATAATTGAGAATTATTATTTAGCATTAGCACAGAAGAAAGGAGGAACAGAGCAGAGAGCTTGTGAAGAAATTCCATGTATAGATATTGAATTAATAGGAAAAGCTTCGATTCAAATCCATGGATGTGTTTGATCTCTGTGTGTTGTTGATATTATGCCTTTGCATGTTTTCTTCTTTATATGCTTATCTTTTATATGCTGCATACGTGATTGCATATCAGGTTCGTAACCTGAGGGAATGAAGGAATAAGTCCCAATTGATTCACTGTTTGAACCAGGAGATTCCTACATAGAGTGCAGTCGAATTCCTCCGCATAGAGTGCGTTGAGGGGGTTCAACAACGAGCTCTTATTATCGTCGACCAGAGTTGAGTTGGGTTATTCGAACTGTGCAGGTGAGTGCAGGTCGAACTGAAGTCTCAGAGCTGAGTCTGAGAGAAGGAGGACTGGACCGTGTTAGCAGGATTGCACAGGTCTAGATGGCTTCAACACTTTGAGAGCTGTTGGAAGTCGAGCATAGGAAGAACGTGAGAAGTCTCTGAAGGAGTCAGAGAGAGACAAAGCTCAGGAGGGATAGTTCCTTACAAGCATCTCAGGAATAGGCCTGGGAGAGATTGAACCAAGGAAAAGCTTAGAAGCCGGAGGATTCTCAAGAGGAAGAGAATCGACGACGTGTAACTCAAGTGAAGTTCCGCGAAATCCCGAGGACCGTTAGATCGTGGAGGAGATACGTGGAAGAGAACCCGTAAGCACAGGTGTGGAGAATCAAAGTCCATCGAACTTTGGGGTTTCGACGTTCGGGGATTGGTAAGGTGAGAGTTCTACACCTCAAGAAATCATGAGTTGTGATTCCCCGAATCGATTTGAGCCGTTGATCGGAGAGGGGACACGTGGCGCAGGATCCCTGAGGATCAGGGTTCAGCATTTGGCGTTTCCCGGAGGCAAGAGTTCAACCTCTTTGAAATCACGACCGGTGATTTCCCGAATAGATCGGAGCCATCGATGATAGCAGGGATACGTGGTACAGGATCCTAAGGAGTCAGGATTTGGGGTTTTGTAAGGACCGTGACCTTCTGCATCAAGAGACGCGAATTTCTGAATCGCGATTTCCCGACAGCACGAGTGGGAGACAGGTGTCAAGGGGTTAGACCTCCCCATGGGATGTTGACAGGTGGCATCGGAGAATCGAAGTTCGGGGTTTTGTGATGCAAGAGAATTGTGACCGGTGAAATCGCAATCCCACGATCCCCGATTGCACAAGCGAAGGAGGTGACGTAGCTGAGTGGGACCTCTAGAGCAAGTGGAGAACAGGTGTCATCGAACTTTAGGATTTCGGCATTCGGTGTTTTGGGGTTTTCGACCACGAAGAAATTTGCATTGCAGATTCGCGATCCGCGAAATCCCGAGGAGGACGTGGTGTGTGGCACAGTGGAAGTTGAAAACTTTAGTGGAGTACAAGTGGCGTTGTATCGGGGATTTGCACCTCGACATTCGGGGATTCTAAATATAGAAGGTTGACATCGCAGAGTGTGATATCCTGATAAGGAAATCTCCGATAAAGGGAAGTGTTGACCCGTTGACCATCGAGGATCGGGGTTTTTCTTTGTATGGGAATGGTGTTCGCGTGAACCGTGAACTCCCGAGTCGCGATATCCCGATTTACGAAGAGGGAGATTGTCGAAGGATTATTGTGGGTGACTCGTGATTCCTGAGGGGAGTTGGAAGAGCTCAGACTCTTCGGGCCCGTGATTTGAAGAAGGTCCTGGTGGGAGCGGCTGCTCACTGAGGGGCAAGTTGCATCAGGTGGTATCAGAGCGGGAGTGTCTTTGTTTTTTGAAGCAGAGACAGAAGAGACATAATGCCACCTAGGAGGGAAAGGCAGTCACCTGATTGTGAGGACAGGGATGTGCGAAGAAGGGGTAGACCAGCAGGAAATCTAGCAGGGAATCTAGAGATGGAGCGTCAAATACGGGATCTCAGGGCGAGACTCGAAGATATGGAAACCATCCAGAGGCATGGAGTGGGTACAATAGAGTTCAGCGATCCTGAGCTTGAAGAGGAAGCTGGACACGACCAAGAAGAGGTCATCGCAGAAGATGCCTCGACAGAGAGGTTGATCAAAGCCATTTCGAGGATGAGCTCGAAGACGAAGATGGATATTCCCATATATGAGGGAAATCTAAACGTAGAGGAGCTGCTGGATTGGATCTGAGCACTCGACACCTACTTCGACTACGAAGACATCGAAGAGGACAAGAAGGTGAGACATGTTGTCACCAAGCTGAATGGACACGCAGCCTTATGGTGGGACGAGCTGCAGGCAGACATACGTTCCAAGGGAAAACAAAAGATCAAAAGCTAGGATCGGATGATCGCCAAGATGAAGGCGAAGTTCATTCCGAGGGACTACCAGATCACTCTGTTCAGGCACATGCAGAACCTGAGGCAGAAGTTGATGACGGTGAAAGAGTACACCGAGGAGTTCTACAGGCTCAACATTCGAGCTGGTCATCGGGAGAGTGATGATGAAAAGGTGGCAAGATACCTGAATGGTCTTAGGTATGACATTCAAGATGAATTGAGCATGGTCACCATCCGCACAATTGAGGATGCATACCATATGGCTCTAAGAGCCGAAGAAAAGTTGAGCCGCAAGAAGGGACAGCGAGGGCGAGGCAGAAGCCAGCCCCGAGGTAAAGATGTTGCCTAGGAGAGAACTCAAAATCCTAAGGAGGATTGGAAAAAGCCTCAAGGAAAATTTGAAAGAGGTGGAACCTCACAGCAGAGGCAGCAAAATTTTGAGCCGTGGAGACAACAACCAGATCAACAAGGAGATTACGCTGATGCCAATACAATTCCTCATACCCGAGGTAGAGGAAGAGGGCGTGGAGGAGTTATCACATGTTTCACTTGTGGAAAAGATGGTCAAAAAGCAGTGGACTGTTCAGAGAGGAAGATGGACAGAGGAAACGCTCATGTTGCTGAGGTGCAGAGGCATGATGTTGAAGATGAAGATGCTGGAAGCGGGAAGTCTCTGACAGTGCATAAAGTTCTCTTGAAACCCGAGAAAGAGGTGGAGGATACAACTCAAATATGTTATAGTGGACAGTGGGAGCACAGATAATCTCGTTTCGATCGAGATGGTGGAGAAACTAGAGCTGAAAAAAAACAAGCACCCGAGTCCATACAAAGTGACATGGCTGCAGAAAGGACACCAGGTATGTGTTACAAAACAATGTTTGGTAAATTTTAAAATGGGTGATTATAGGGATGAAATTCTATGTGACGTTATACCCATGGATGTCTGTCATGTATTATTGGGAATACCATGGAAGTTTGACAGAAATGTGGTTCATGATGGGAGAATGAACACATACACCTTGGAGAAGGATGGAAAAACACATACACTGCTTCTGGGGAAGGATAAGGAAGTGAGGCCGGAAGTGAGCGGTACCATACTTCTCATGAGTGGGAAAGAACTTCTCACAGAGCTGGAGAAGGATGAGAATCCACAATTCTTTGTTGTCGGGAAGCTGAGAATTGTCCTGACAAGAACAAGAGTGGATGACTTGTCGGACGAGATTCAGGAACTGCTTGGAGAGTTCACTGATATCATCGTGGATGAACTACCTCGTTCATTGCCATCGATGAGGAGTGTGAGTCACCACATTGACCTCATACCCGGAGCAAGTTTTCCAAATAAGGCAGCGTACAGGTTGACACCTCAAGAGAATGAGGAAGTCAAAAGGCAGGTACAGGATCTGTAGGATAAAGGACTGGTGAGGGAGAGTCTGAGTCCGTGTGTCGTCCCAACGGTACTAAGTCCGAAGAAGGATGGAGGCTGGAGAATGTGTACAGACTCCAGGGAAATAAATAAGATTACCATCAGGTACAGGTTTCCACTGCCAAGAATGGACGACTTGATGGACTACCTGAGTGGGGAAAATTACTTCTCCAAGATAGATCTCAAGAGTGGATACCATCAGATCCGGATGAGAGAGGGAGATGAGTGGAAGAAGAAATATCAAAACAAACGAGGGTTTGTATGAATGGTTGGTCATGCCGTTTGGGTTGACAAACCCGCCAAGCACATTTATGCGGCTGATGAATGAAGTTCTGTGGGAATTCATTGGAAAATTTGTGGTGGTATACCTAGATGATATTTTGATTTTTAGAAAGACCAAAGATGAACACTTGAGGCATTTGGCCACGGTGATGAGAAGACTGCAGCAGGAGAAGTTGTTGATTAATTTGAAGAAGTGTTCCTTCATGCAAACATAACTCATATATCTAGGGTTTGTAATATCGGCGAATGAATTGAAGATGGATCCTGAGAAGGTAGAGGTGATCAGGAATTGGCCATCGCCAAGAAATGTTTTTGAGGTAAGGAGCTTTCATGGTTTGGCAAGATTCTACAGAAAATTCATTCGGAATTTCAGTGGAATCAGTGCCGCCATGATGGACACTGTGAAAAAGAGACATAAAATTTTTCAGTGGACAGCGGAGGCTGAAAGGAGCTTCAATCTGTTGAAGCGAAAGATAACGGAGCAGCTAGTATTAGTGTTTCCTGATTTTCAGAAGACCTTCCAGGTGAAGTGTGACGCTAGTGGATATGCTGTTGGAGGAGTTTTAAGTCAGGATGACAGACCTATGGCATATTACAGCGAGAAGCTGGATGATGCGAAGTTGAAGTACTCCACGTATGGAAAAGAATTATATGCCATCATCCAGGCATTGAAGAAGTGGAGGCATTATCTCATACCCAAAGAATTTCTGTTTTACAGTGATAATCATGCACTGCAATTCATGAGTCAGCAGGAGAAGCTGAATCAAAAGCATGCAAAATGGGTGGAGTACATGCAGAATTTCACATTCGTGATCAAACACATTTAGGGGACTGCGAACAAGGTGGCGGACGCCTTGAGTAGAAAATGTTTGTTCCTGCAGGAATTCAAGGTCAAAACGCTGGGTTTTGAAAACCTGAAAAATATGTATGCAGGTGATGCTGATTTCGGGGAAGCTTATGAAGCAGCCGAGAACCCAATTCTCAGAGATAGGAGCCCGTGGATAGATTTATTGATACAGGATGGATTGCTATTCAAGGGCAATCAATTGTGCATTCCAGATTGCTCTATGAGAGAGAATTTGGTACGAGAAAAGCACAGCGGTGGACTAGCAGGTCATTTTGGGCATGACAAAACATTTGCCAAGCTGAGTGAATCGTATTTTTGGCCAGGTATGTGTGCAAATGTGAAGACATTTATTGACCGATGCAGAATTTGTCAACATGCAAAGGGAAGAAAACAAAACACAGGGTTATATCAGCCGTTGCCTATACCCGAAAGGCCGTGGGAGGCAATCAGTATGGACTTTGTGTTGGGGTTTCCGAGAACACAATGAGGAGTTGATTCCATATTTGTTGTGGTGGACATATTCTCGAAGATGGCACATTTTATCCCGTGCCATAAGACTAGCGATGCGACGTACGTTGCCAATTTGTTCTTTAAAGAGATTGTGCGATTGCATGGATTGCCGAGGAGCATAGTCTCAGATCGGGACACGAAGTTCATAGGCCATTTTTGGAGGACGCTATGGAAGAATCTGGGGACTGACTTAGCATTCATTTCTTCTTACCATCCGCAGATAGATGGGCAGACAGAAGTGGTCAATAGAAGCTTGGGAGATCTATTGAGAAGCCTAGTGGTGGAGCATCACACCAGTTGGGATCAGATCTTACCACAGGCAGATTTTGCATACAACGATTCTGTGAATCGGAGTACAGGTAAGAGTCTGTTTCAAATTTTATATAGAACACAGTCGAGAGGAGTGTCTGAGCTCAGGGAGCCAGAACAGGTTGAGACTAGCAGCGCGAGAGCTGAGGAGTTCGCTGAGGCGATGAAAGAACTTGACACGTAGGTGAAGCAGCAGTTGCAAAAATCCAATCAAGAGTATAAGCGCAGAGCCAACCAGAGGAAAAGCCAGCTTCAGTTTGAAGTTGGGGACATGGTTCTGGCGCACTTGAGAAAAGAAAGGTTCCCAAGAGGAACGTACAACAAGCTCAAGATGAAGAAAATTGGGCCGTGTAAAATCCTGAGGAAATTCGAGGAAAATGCATATGAGCTTGAGTTGCCGGAAGGCATCAGGATATCTCCAATTTTCAACATTTCGGATTTATACCCCCACAGGGTGGAAGAAGCAGGCACTAGAACTGAGGAACCAGTGGTCCAGTGGCAGAAACAATTACCAGTTGCACAGAAACTGAGGATGGAGTGCATACTTGATAAACGAGCAGGGAAGAAGACCAGGAGAAAGCAGTATTTTTAATACCTGGTGAAATGGAAAGATCACCCAGTGGAGGATGCCAGCTGGGAGATAGAAGCAGTGATTTTGAAACATGGGCAGACTGTACAGGAGCTCATGGGAAAGAGCCCATGAAATCTTTTGAGCCGAGGAGTATGATGCAGGAGCATCCGCAATTCATCATACAAACCAACCGAGGAGAAAGAAGAGATAGTTGGACAAGCCAGCAAACCTCAAATTTTGAATTCTACCTTGGTATTGTTGCGCCGCCGTTTTACTAAAGGCATTCAAAGCTAAGCGCACTTGTAATGTAATGTATATAAGCAAGCATTTAATGGTTTTAATGCTGTTAGATAGAAATTAGCTGTAGATTAGACAGTTTTTACTTCCAGGAGGGAAAACGAATATAGGCACCCTCCTTGTATAATTGAGAATTATTATTCAGCATTAGCACAGAAGCAAGGAGGAACAGAGCAGAGAGCTTGTGAAGAAATTCCATGTATAGATATTGAATTAATAGGAAAATCTTCAATTCAAATCCATGGATGTGTTTGATCTCTGTGTGTTGTCGATATTATGCCTTTGCATGCTTGCTTCTTTATATGCTTATCTTTTATATGCTGTGTACGTGATTTCATATCAGGTTCGTAACCTGAGGGAATGAGGTAATAAGTCCCAATTGATTCACTGTTTGAACCAGGAGATTCCTACATAGAGTGCAGTCGAATTCCTCCGCATAGAGTGCATTGAGGGGGTTCAACAGCGAGCTCTTATTCTCGTCGACCAGAGTTGAGTTGGGTTATTCGAACCGTCTAGGTGAGTGAAGGTCGAACTGAAGTCTCAGAGCCAAGTCTGAGAGAAGGAGGACTGGACCGTGTTAGCAGGATTGCACAGGTCTAGACGGCTTCAACACTTTGAGAGCTGTTGGAAGTCGAGCACAGGAAGAACGTGAGAAGTCTCTGAAGGAGTCAGAGAGAGACAAAGCTCAGGAGGGATAGTTCCTTACAAGCATCTCAAGAACAGGCCTAGGAGAGATTGAACCAAGGAAAATATTAGAAGACGGAGGATTCTCAAGAGGAAGAGAATCAACGACGTGTAACTCCAGTGAAGTTCTGTGAAATCCCGAGGACCATCAGATCATGGAGGAGCTGCGTGGAAGAGAACCCGTAAGAACAGGTGTGGAGAATCAAAGTCCATCGAACTTCGGGGTTTCGACATTCGGGGATTGGTAAGGTGAGAGTTCTACACCTCGAGAAATCGCGAGTTGCGATTCCCCGAATCAATCTGAGCCGTTGATCGGAGAGGGGACACGTTGTGCAGGATCCCTGAGGATCGGGGTTCGGCGTTCGGCATTTCCCGAAGGCAAGAGTTCAACCTCTTTGAAATCGTGACCGGCGATTTCTCGAATCGATCGGAGCCGTCGATCATAGTAGGGACACGTGGCGTAGGATCCTGAGGAGTCGGGATTCGGGGTTTTGTAAGGACCGTGACCTTGTGCATCAAGAGACGCAAATTCCCGAATCGCGATTTCCCGACAGCACGAGTGGGAGACAGGTGTCAAGGGGTTAGACCTCCCCATGGGATGTTGACAGGTGGCATCGGAGAATCGGAGTTTGGGGTTTTGTGATGGAAGAGAATTGCGACCGGTGAAATTGCAATCCCGTGATCCCCGATCGCACGAGCGAAGGAGGTGACGTAGCTGAGTGGGACCTCCAGAGAAAGTGGAGAACAAGTGTCATCAAACTTCTGGATTTCGGCGTTCGGTGTTTCGGGGTTTTCGACCATGAAGAAATTTGCATCACGGATTCGCGATCCGCGAAATACCGAGGAGGACATGGCGTGTGGCACAGTGGAAGTTGAAAACTTTAGTTGAGTACAACTGGCATAGTATCGGGGATTTGCACCTCGGCATTCGGGGATTTTATAGATAAAAGGTTGACATCGCAGAGTGCGATATCCCGATAAGGAAATCTCCGATAAAGGGAAGTGTTGACCCGTTGACCATCAGGGATTGGGGTTTTTCTTTGTATGGGAATGGTGTTCGCGTGAACTGCAAACTCTCGAGTCGCGATATCTCGATTTCCGAAGAGGAAGATTGCCGAAGGATTATTGTGGGTGACTCGTGATTCCCGAGGGGAGTTGGAAGAGCTCAGACTCTTCGGGCCTATAATTTGAAGAAGGTCCTGGTGGGAGAGGTTGCTCGTTGAGGGGTAGGTTGCGTCAAGAAACATCAATTGGTATCTGATCCAAATATTTAATTTATGTAGGAAAAGGAGATAAAGGAGATAGTGTGAAACTATCAAGTTGTATCTGAGCGCAAAATTTAGGTTCTTTAAGAAATAATAGTCAGTAGACAGCCAAGTGGGATGCAAGGGAAAGTTGTAGGTGCTCTTAGTTGTAGGGTAACCATAATACTTTCTAGGATGGTAGGCAAAGGAGGAAAATGGCTACTAAAGGCCATAAGCGTGGTGAAGAAAAGGACCATGAATAGAAAAACAAAGCAGAGATGGATAAAGAGATCAAGGAGATAAGAGCATAAATGGAGAGGCTGACATTGAAGATGCGACAAGAGGCACATGTGCACTAGAAGTATGAATGGCCAATGAAGGAGAGAGAAAAGTGGCCTCTCAAGATTTTCTTTTCTAGGTGGAAAAAATAGGTGTTGAGGAGGTGGTAGAGGGAGGCTAAAACCCTTAGTGATAGAGAGGAGAAAATGGTTTACATTTGTGAGAAAGAATTTGGGGAGAAACTTAGTAAGGAGGAAGTGAGATCGGTTAATATCTTAAATTGCCAGGAGGGTAGAGATGGATTGTCAAATTGCCAGGTGGGAAATGAGATGAGATAAATGGAGGATGTCATGAAATTCTAGGAGGGTAGTGATGAATATTTAGGTTTCTAGGTGGGAAATGAAATGAGATCATCTAAAGATCCCATAGACTTCCAGGAGGGAAGAAGTGAAATCCCAAGTTTCCAGGTGGATAGGGGAGATAAAATGAGACTGTCTGAGAGTCTCGAGAACTAGAAGATAAGTTCAGATTACCAAGGGGTGATGGCAGAGGAGGATGATAGAAGCATTGTAATCATTGTGGAAATCATAACATTCCTTCCAACTAACCTAGCAGAGACTAGAATATGTGTTGCAGATGCAACATCAGAAAGAAAGTCAACAAATACTGTCATAAAGGAGGAGAAGGAGAAGACATCAAAATATTCCCCAATATAAGAATATGAGCATATATTTAAGATTCTCACTCAGTGGGAGGAAGAGCTAGATATGTTGGACGATTGATTGAACAATCTAGAACCAGAAGGAGGCAGCAAAGAGATAGTCATGCAGATTGGAGAAGAATGCTAGCATGAGGAGCAGCTGGAGAAAGTTGGAGCTTGATTCAGCCACACTACTCTCCTAAGGGTTCTGCAACATCCTGGTCAAGGATTATCAATAAAATGAGTCGAATAATCTCTTCAAGTATTTTCTAGACCGTGAAATCAATTCACATAGGCCCCCTTTGGTTACCCACACACCCTTTCCCTGGTGTTTCTGGTAACTCTAAGTGGTGAGCACTAGATCCTATATTAGGCCCTTCTTCCTTATGACCATGGGCTATGACCTTTGGCTAGCCACCTTCTCAAATTTAGGCTTAGGTTGTTTTGAGTGCAACTGATTCCTTTTTCCATGAAGTCTGGACTGACGAAATCACCCTAACGAGATCTATTGCCTGTGCTTATCCAACAACCAATGACCATGATTCACTTAGGAACTTTGGATTTGGGAGTTCCAATAATTCCAAACATCTTTTCCTCCAGATTGATTCATACATGGAGCTATGGATCCAATGTCGTGTGCTCAACTTGACCAACTATGAATATTTTCCCTTGTCCCTACTTCAGGCAATTTCTAGTCAATGCTCCTCTGCTCCTCTTTCTCCCAGAGTGTAAATCCTCCGATGTGATAGATATTCTACCATGTGTCTTGTCCCAATGGATGACTCCGCTTCAACCTTCAGGAGTTCACATGCCTTCACACTTCACTTCTTCTTGAGTGACTATTCTCCGGAGTGAATCTCCAATCTCTAGGTGTCCCTCCATTTATCAATGACCCCTGTTGAATTTGGCCTTCAGGACATTAAACCTTCGGTAATTTACTCTCTAATCTCCCTGAATTTTCCTATCTATAAAGTGATGGAACTAACGCCACGTGCCCAAACCACTAACGATTAGGATTTCTTTTTACGTCTAGAGCTTCAGATGACTTCTAGTCAACGAATCCACTTCCTCCTTTCTTTTCCAGAGTAAACACTTCTAGATTCCATGATTTGATGACATGTGTCCCTCTTACATCGACGACCATGATGTACTTCACTACTTCAGGCTTTAGGAGTTTTGGATTCACCACTCTCTCTTTCCTGTGAAGTTCTCTTCTTATGAAGTACACAGATCTATGCCATCTATCCTTCTAGATCCAATGGTCCAGAATTCTTTGGCCTTCACGACTTCATGACAATTTCTCTTCGCTCCACATAAATATTTCGGAGCTTTATCTCCTGAACTTTCTGATCTGCTGCCACATACCCTCTTTGATACCAATGGCTAGGATTTCACTTCACCTCTTTAGGACTTCAGTGATCAGGCTCCTTAATCACTTTCAAACCTATGAATACATGAAGTGTCGAAGGATTTTAAGACTATCCTCCATGAAAATATCCCAGATCTCATGGTATAGAAATACCCTGATTCCTCCGAATGGATCTTTTTCGTTGATTGTGAAATTTTCAGTGGTCTCCTCTCTACTAAATAATTTCCCTCTACTATCTCTTATGAGCTTGTTCCTCCTTAAAAATTCTAAACTTCTCATAATGTTTCCTCGACACATAGAAAAATGTCAACCCTATGCACACCTTGCACCCGCTCAATTTCCACCTGGAAGAGCTCTACAAAATATTCATCAACTTTGTTTTATACGACTTCTTTGCATAGTTTCTCCTCCAAAGTATTCAATAACCTTGAGGATACTCTTTGAGTCTGTAATAATCCTCATGCACCCTCCTGGCACGTTCTCCTCTGAATTCGATTTGAAATTCAGATGTGCACTCGTTGCACTGGCTCACATAGTTCTCAATACTCTATTTTGAACTCCTTTCACTTAACCTAAAAGAACCCTTAATAACCCAACAAACTTATATAAATATAGTGAAGTCTATATTATCCCTGCATATGAAACCTATCACATACATCTACAACATGTATTCATAAAACACACACATGACATTCATAAAACAAATATTCACCACACATAAACTCATAAAGAGTGAAATATGCTATTTTATATTAATATCTGAATGTTTGGCTACAATATGTGAAATCTTGGACTGTAACAGAGTCTCATCTCTCCCCTCCTTCTCTGAACTAGAATAATATAAAAAATGATTACAAGGATTTTACAAAAGAGGGGATCCTCAAGCCACTAGTGGTGTCTAATCACCATTAAAATGCCTATCTACTAAGGCTTATTACAATAAATGAAAATCTATTCCAAATCAGATCTAGATCAACCTATCATTATCCATTAAAGGAAAATATATCTACATCCTTTACAAAGGCATCAACTCGCTCTGCTAAAGCCTTACAACATTTAATAACAATTTATGACATTGAATTTTTAAATTCAAGGTTTAATGAGAGGGTTCGTGCCTCTCTCCCTTCTTGAATCTGCACTAATGTGTTGAATAGATGGCGCTTGCTAAGGTTGAAAGGATTCTCCTACATCATAGTTACCTGGAATTAGAAAGTATTTGTAGCTGCATAATTATTCATCTAATTTGTAAGCCAGGATTTCCATCTACCATATTCAAGGGAAAACTTCTATGTGGTGGGACCAATTGAATAAATTCAAGAACATTAATAAAAATGAGGCCTCTTGTAAGAAATTTAAAAGTTATTTCCAATAGAAATACCTCTCATAGAATTATTATGACAAGAATATACAAGATTTATTTGAACTCAATCTAGGGAACGTGACTATAAAATAATACGAGAATAAATTATTAGAGTTGTTGAGGTATGTGGAATTCGTCAAGGATGAGAAAGTTAAAATTCAAATATTCTTTAGTGGACAAGTCCATCATTTTATAGAGATAGGATTCAATTTAATGAACCTATGACTCTAGAAGAGGCCATTAGGAAGGCCAAATACCTATATGAGAAGAACAAAGGAATATCAATGGTGT
Source organism: Picea mariana (assembly GCA_032191745.1). Taxonomy (NCBI): domain Eukaryota; kingdom Viridiplantae; phylum Streptophyta; class Pinopsida; order Pinales; family Pinaceae; genus Picea; species Picea mariana. The sequence goes on from JASDQU010104527.1 coordinate 28,704, forward strand.
TGAATTATTGGAGAGATAATAAAAATGATAAAGTGGATCAAAGGAAAAAAGTATTCAAGACACCTTTTCTTAGGAACAAATCTAATTCCTATCATCAATGATATCCATCTCTGAGTGACTCCAAGATGATAGAATATTTGGGGAAAATAAAAATACAACCAATCAAGTGTTGGGGTTGTAAGGGAGATCATAGGTACATAGATTGTCATCATAGAGTGGATATAATGAGGAATGTACACAATATTCAGGAAGACACTATAGTATATGTGGGTAGAAGTGTTCCAATGAAATATGCATCCCTAGTGAATAGACATGTAAAACCTCAGTCTCATATGATTGAGGCAGAAGGTAATATTTTCAATCATGATGTTGTTATTTTAATTGACTAAGGTGAATGCCATAATTAAATTGGTCCTAATATAGTGGATATATTTTATTAGAATGTGAATAAACTTAAAAAATAATAGTTGGTATAGCTAGCAACTAGGACCAAAAGAAGAATTAATGAGAATTTGAGGAGCTACCCATAGAACTTAATGATGTAAACTCAATTATAGATCTTCGTATCATACCATTTGGTTCTTACGATATATTAATTGGAATGGATTGGTTGGACCATCATAATGCTATGTTATATTATCATAACAAGACATTTACATGTATTGCTGAAGAAGGAAAATCTAGCCTAATGAAGTGGATCCCAAGACTCCTTTCTATAAGGAAAATTATAGCCTTACAATTGAGGAGGTTCTTGAAAAAAGGATGCCAAATGTTTGCAAACCATGTGGAATATCCTACTAAGGGAAAAGGTCAAAGTCTTGAATATTTTTTAGTTCTATAAGAGTATGAAGATATGTTTGGGAAGATATCAGGTTTTCCACCCAAGAGAAACATAGAATTCTCTATTGAATTAATTCATAGAGTTTCCCCGATATCCAAAAATATTTATAGGATGAGCACATTGGAATTAAAATAATTGCAAATTTATTTTGAAGAGTTATTAAATAAAGGGTATATACATCCAAGTCTCTCACCTTGGGGAGTGATAGAACTCGTTTTGAAAAAAAAGAATGGAACCTTAAGGATATGCATTTATTGTTGATTTTACACCTCTTCAACCCAATACATAGAAGTTAACTCTAAATAAATAACTTATTGAATTAAATAACAACTAAGTAATCAACTAAACACACACTGAAATCATAAACAAGGAAACCAAAAATGTTCCACACAAGAAAAACTATTTTTGGGTATAAACCCCTAGAAAAAAAAAACCAGAGCGAAAACCAGTACTAATATTCTTTTATTATTATCAATTCAAATCTCTCTTTATAGGGATAGTGGCCTACTAAGTGAGCAAAAACTACAAACAAACYGAGAACAATATGTTTTTTTGTAGTAACCTTGAACAACATGATATTCGAGGAGTACACTCCTTCCCTTTTTCATTCTTGCGTATACATTCCTATATCCATTCGCACCCACAAAAATGTATGTAAGAATTGTATGACAAATTTTGTATGGTGCTACACTTCCCTCTAGATTCTGTCAGCTTAAACCCACATGTGGTTGTTTCTGATCTCTTTTCTCCTTGGCTTGTATGATCTCTAGATGGAATTCCTTCTCCACCTGTCCAAGATATTGAATCAAAATCCTTCATGATCCCAATTCTTGTTCTGATTCTGAGTTGACGGAATGAATGATATCTAATCCTTTGAGTATAAGGAGTGGTAAGTACATAAATTCTTCATATCATACAACCTTATAGGGGTCGGTTACCCTATTAATTTACAATAGGTGCGATCTCTACTTTAGTCATGTTGATGGATTTTATCTATGTGGGTGGTTGGCATAAAATATTCTTATCAAGCCTCTAGGAACAAGGTTATCTCCCCAAGTTTACCTGGAGATGACCGCTCTTTTTTTTCCATTTGCCTTCGACAACGAGTGCCCATTTCTTTCTCCTCTTTAGATGTGTAAATCTTCGTGAATTTTGATTACCGCATGGGAAAAAGGTCTCAGTCCAATGGGATTTATTCCTACCTTTTATCAGTCATAACTATCCTTTTGTTCCATAGCGTATTGAAATGAGGTACCCTATAAGTTCCCCTTTTTATATAGTCTATGGTGCATTGGATGAAAGGTTCCATTAGTTTTTTGGTGGTCATTGGTGTCATTTTGGACCTCGTTTATTTATTCACAACAGTTTATTTCTTCATAACAAGACTCATTCCAACTAAAGTATTTCTTGCAAATGAAAGAGCCATACTATATAAATTAAAAATAACATGTCATTTAAATCTCACAAAACTCCAAGAATGTCATGTATCCAACGATTATAACAAATAGGCTTTGAAGGTTTTGATACTCACATAATTTTTTTTATATTTTATTCTTTAATATTGGCCACAAATGTAATTCACGTTTCATCAAAGGAGTGGTAAAATCAACACCAAATCCCATGGCATTGGTTATACAATTCATCTGTAAAAATAAATAATTATAGAAAAAAATGCTATTAATAAATTTTCAGAAAATAACAATGGTACTTTTGACATGAAACTTCAAGAATTGACATGTTAAATCCATTCAATATGGAATTTAATGTTCCATCCATGGGTATCAAATTCTATGAAATGTACATAATAGTATATTAAGAAAGATGAACTTATTGTGAAATATACTATATAAAAGTCACCATTGGGAAAAATTCTTTGACTATTATTGTTTCACTCATACCTTCAATATGGAGAGCTATTTTTAAATCTCAATTAATCAAATTTATTCAACTAGTTTCTTAGGTTTTTACCATTACTTTCTTCATGTTCTAAAGTAGACTCCAATTCTCTTTCCCTCAAGTTTCTATGTTCCTAGATACTAAAAATTACAATTAATATACGAATGAATGTCAACATTATAGTTCTAAGTGGTTGTCTAAGGAATTATCAGTGAAAAAAAGGAATACCATGTTATGATTGAAGATTCACTTGATGATTGGACATAATTAATAGTGATGTGTTGTTGTTATTAATTCTATACATAATCATTTTAATATGACAACTATTAAATCCAACTAAAATTCTTACAAATTTACTTGAAGAGCTCATTGTAGAAGTAAATTAATTTTCATCATCAATGTAGAGCATCACAAACAAGTTGCAATAAAATTGACAGGGATTTGTACTAAAGGATCCAAATAATTAGTTGTAATTATGATGATTTTCTATTTGATGTCCCTAATGCTTAGAGGATTTTTGAATACCCAGAAATTGGATATCAATGTAAACAATTTATTTTGAATTAGCCTAGGAACAAATACCTATGACATTGTAATTCATAAAAATTATCTTCTACTAATTGAGGGAAATTATGTAAACTTGAAACAAACCAACGATATGAATGTGTTTACACAATATAAACATTATACTAATTGAAAACATAAATTACTCTCACAGAAAGACCGACCAAGGCCAAAACATTGCAGTTATTGTGTGAGAAACTCTTGGCATGTTGTTCTACATGATACGATTGTCAAAGAAAAATCATATTAATCTTCCAATACTTATTGGTCAATTAATTGATTTTAGCATTGAAAATATGACCTTAAATTTTTATCTCCTCTAAAAGGAATTATTACATAATTAATGATAGAAATATTGCCTCCAAGAAGAATTCAAGATAAACAAGAAAATGAAAGACAATCATTACCCTATCTATTACAATTTATTTTAAAAAAATACCTCATGTAAATTGGTATGATTAAATCAAGTAACTTAAAACTGGATTGTCTTAGTGGCCTTAAATGTGCATCATTTATAGTAGAATGGATTTTATTATAAGCATATATTTTTTTGGCTTTATCCATCAACTACACAATAAAAATAACCATGAAAATGTTCATAACAACCATCAAGATAAAAACCTAAAGAATTGTCATAAAAACATTGATACTAAATAGAAAAGATATCTTTGAAATCATGTAAGTAGAAAAACATTAAACAAGTCAAACACTTAAATGAACCAAAGCATGGATTTTACAATGTTTTAATATTAAATGAAGAGAAAGCTATTGTAATCAATTTATGGATATTTATTGGATACAAACCCATTGCAATCATTGAAAAATATTTGCAAGAGATGTAGATTTGGAGAAATTGGGATTTCAATTAGACTAGAAAAAAGAACGAACCCACTAACCTAAATACATTTTCTAGTTGTGACACAACACATGATGTACAATTCACAACTACAATAGACAATATGTTGAAGTATTGAGAAAACAAACTTTTAATTTATCTTATAAAGAGCATATTTATAGAGAACAAAATTTGTGGATCACACCTTAAAGTTTGAAAGAGATTTAAAACTTTACAATTCAAAACAAATAGGCAATGAATATATTGAACTTAAGCTAGTTGTAGGAAATGCGACTATTGTAACTTGTATGCAAAAGCATTCAAGTTTTTTTTTTTGATATTATAAATATCATAGGCACAAGTTATCAAAATATATGATTGTATAAATGATGTTGGAAGATAAATAACAATTTCTAGGCTCATTGAAGCTTTAGACTCTACAATAAAGAAAGAGTATCACAATTGGTGTTTCATGCTAAGGTAAGGTGGTTTTAACATACATAAATTTAATGTTCAATTGAATTTCAAGTCACTTGAAAAGAAACATTCCGCTATATTGATTAGAATTATATCAAATTCTAATTGTAACCTAATTATCGCCCAAAAATATAATTTGATTAGATGCAACCATTCTATAGGAATGGATGCACTGGTCAAAATTATTTCAATTGAAAGAATAAGATTCATGTTAACCATATGAAATAACTCATTAATAAACCTATGGATTTATGGTCATTATTACTAATAGTATGTCTTCTATGCTAGCATGAAAAAACCTCAAATGTTTATTTCACTACCAACATAACATTCATACTAATTATGTAACTATTACATAAATCATCACAAACAAACAAAAAAATGCAATTAATATAAACAAATACCAATATAAAGAAATTCACAAATAAAAAGTTGATGTACTCAATAAACATATCCAAGTTGCTAAGGGATCCAACCTAATCGATGTAGAACATTGTATTCATATCCTCATCACTTAGAGCATAACTTATGTTCTGACAAAGTTGAAATGTCACAATTTAAAAAAATTATAATACATAAGACAAAAGCATAGATAATGGTAGAGTAATCATTTACCATATTAATAGCTCACTATTGGACTTAAACTAAACACAACCTAGATTGTATACTACCCTGCATACGCGTCTCCAACACCTCCTTGACCTATATTAAGAAGGCTGTTAAACCAAACTCTATATGCAAAATCTAAATGTCATTGATGCTATCTAATTTGATAATGAGTGCCAACATGAAGATCTCGATCACTATATCAATAAGATGTGAATAGATGAAGACATGCATCAAAATTGGACAATAAGTAATCTTAATGTTAAACATATTCTTTTAATAGGTGAATTTTTTCGATCCTATATCATCCAACTCCATATGTTCAAATTTATTATTCTTAAAAAAGTTAATGAATAAAATGTGATTTGTTAGACCCCATTTCAAAAAACATTTAAAGTTATTGAATGAATTAGAGTTATATTAAATTTTATTTTAGTAAACAAATTAAAATAAAATATTTTTTTATGAGAAAATTTGAAATAAAAAAATTTCATAATATAAATTTGTTAGGAAAAACAATTGTCATAAAACATTTTTCTTATTAAATATTTACACTATCTCTTCCGAACTATTAAAAAAATAGAAATATTTTAAATACATATAATTGTAATAATAAAAAAGAAAATTAAGTTTGTAATGTTTTTAAAATAACTACCAACTCTCGACAATGCTTTTAAACATAAATAAAATATATGTCATATGCTAATCGATTAGAGACGAAAAAGCAATTTATATCTTCAATAATACATGAATATTTTCCAAAAAACAATTATGATCAAATTCCAAATGAAACCCAAGAAAGCACACTACAAGCGTCGCCTCTAAAGCAGGAATAAAGTTAACCGTTAAGGAATAGTCGGGTAAAGACAGATGGATGAAAAGCAGGAACAAGGTTAACCRTTGAGAAATAGTCAGTTAAAGACAGATGGATGAAAAGCAGGAACAAAGTTAACCGCTGAGGAATAGTCCGTTAAAGACAAATGGATGAAAAAGCATTTTGTATTCCGTTAAAGAGAGATGAAAAAGATGGTTAGTAACTGACCAATATTTCAACAAAAATAAAACACTTTTTTAATGATTCAATTCCTAATCAAAATTAAAAAAAAAAACAAAAAAAACCATGAAGGCCAGCAAAGCGTATCGTTGCTTTTTTTTCTCATATGGTAACAGTTGGTTAAAGACACAGGAAAAGACAATGTGTGTCATATGTAACCAATGAATGGTTCAAAAGACAGAGGAGGAAAAAAAAGAGAAACTATCTATCCATTRCMAATGAATGGTTCAAAAGATAGAGAAGGCAAAAAAGGAAAAGTATCTATCCGTTGAAGGGAGATGGGAGAAGTRATACATATATCTCATTTCTTACCTTTTTTTCAACATTTTKCTGTTGCTACTCGTGTGATTTTGAGTCCGAGTTTGTATAATGTAYGTGATMGAGTCTGAATRCCTCTTCCTCCTCTATARTGTTTCRCAKAYGAGTTTSTAAATTGTGTGCAGTCGATTCCGAGTCATGTCTATATGTGAAGACGCTGCATCGGATCATCCACTGGAGCAAACAACTTCAAGSTYGGTTGATCTTCTGGGCGATCACTGCTCYCTGAACGGTACATTTKACTTTTATTTCTGCTTCYCTGTGTTTTTTTAGAAGTCCTATTTTTTTTTTTAATTTYATTAAACAATTTTATTAGCTGCCCTCTCTTCTTTTTTAGAAGCCCTAGTTTTTTTCTTAATTTCATTAAACAATTTTAATTTCGTGCATATATCTAATCTCGTGCATAACCTTGCTTTATTCCTATCAATTTAATTTCGCCGAATATTTTTTAAAAGTAAATAGCATCGAATTACAATTCTTACACACGCGACAAGGTTGGTTGGATGAGGCCAGCTAGCCCCATCCAGGAAACTCAAAATTGCTGAACACTTTGAACAACAAAATAGGTCGACCACATCTTGTATGCTAAAGACAAAACGAACGAAGCACCAGTGAACGCGCAACCGATGGAAAAACAAAAACTTTCGGACGGAGGTAGTTGGTGTAGGGTACGCCCTTCCTGGTTCAAAAGACCAGCTCCTACCAATTTAATTTAAGTGAAATTATTTCATGTTTAGGTCAAGAGCATATCCCAAATCTCATACATGCATATCCTAGCTTTGGTTCTATCAATTTAATTGAAATTATTTCATGTTCCTCTTTTGCTTATCCCAAATCTCATGCATAGAGTCGAATTAATTAAAATTATTTCATGTCCGGCTATGTTCTTTTTAGTGCAAACGACCTGGTTGGAAAAACTCGAGAGTAGAAGGAAGTTCGTCCATCCTTCCATTTAATTTGACACCGTCCCTTTGAAACCCTCATTGAACGAATCAGAGCCCTTTGAAACCCTCATTCGTCAATGAACAACTATATCTGTGGCTCTATCTTATATTCCCTTATTTCTCAATAGTTTAACCTTATGCTTCCAGATGTTATCTGCCATGTTTTTTAAATTTAAGTTTTTATTAAAGTAGTTTAACATACAAATTTAGTAGTTAACACGCAAGTGTTGTTTTTCTCATTAGTTTAACCTACTGGCTCTGGTCTTTATGCATCTCTATATTAGTTAGCTTCCCTATATTGTATTCCTTTGGGTTAACTAATATTTTATTGCTTTTTTGATTAACTAATATTTTATTGCTTTCTGATTAGTTTAATCTGCGTCTGTTGTAGTGTAACAATATTGAATTTAGGTTTTTTAACAGTTTAATCGGCCATGATACATAAATATTGCTCGTGAACATTTGTTTAACGTCATCTGTTTTAACTTATTCGTCAGCTAACCTGCATATACTATCTCCTGATTCTATGCATTTTAGTTCCTTAAACAGGGAACCCAAAATAACTCATTTCTTAGCATTTAGTTCCTTAAACGGATAACCCATTTTTTAGAGTGGAATATGGTATTTTTTTTAATTTTATTTTTGAAATCCTTAACGAATAACCCATTTCTTAGGATGGGATATGGTATTTTTTTTAATTTTATTTTTGAAATTAAAAAATTAAAGTTTCATTTCTTAGAGTGGTATATGGTATTTTTTTAATTTTATTTTTGAAATTAAAAAAGTTTAAGTTTCAGCCATGGATTTAATTCCTTACACGGATACGCTTTATCTACCACTATGCTATTGATTTTGATTTTTTTAAATAAAAAAAAAAATTAAAATTTTAATAGATTCTAATTGCATAATACGGTGTTCATTAAACATATGCATGTTAATAGCCATTACAGTTTATTTCTGGCGATTATAATCCATGCAATTTAGTTTTCCTTCACATATCTTTGTTTATAGTTATTACTATTTTTATTTTTTAAGATAAAAAAAAGTTTACATGTTAATCATTATTAGTTTTTTTTTATTTATAGTTATTTCTATTTTTATTTTTTAAGATAAAAATAATCTACATATCAATCACCATTGATTTTTCTTTTACATATTTATGTTTATAGTTATTGCCATTTTTTTTTTTTTAGATAAAAAAAGTCTACATGTAAATCACCATTACTGTTTATCCCATGTCAATCACCATTAGTTTTTTTATTTATTTATAGTTATTTCTATTTTTATTTTTTAAGATAAAAATAATCTACATGTCAATCACCATTGATTTTTCTTTTACATATTTATGTTTATAGTTATTGCTATTTTTATTTTTTTAGATAAAAAAAGTCTACATGTAAATCACCATTACTGTTTATTCCATTAGTTTAACAACCCTGTAATTTATTTTCTCTTTTCTTTTTTATATAATATTTAATTATTACTTTTTTCAATTAAATTTAATTTTTATGTTCTCTTTTATATAAAATTTAATTATTATCTTTTTGAATCAAACCACCTAAATGAAAGAGTTTTTGACTGTATATTTTTATGTTTATAATTGTTTTTTATTTAATTAATTAAATAGAAAATTTCTATACCTTTCTTTTAAGTAAATTGAAAAATTATATCACCGGAATGAAAAATTTATCATCTTTATATTTTTGTGTTTGTATTTGTTTTTGGTAATTAATTAAATACAAAATTTCTATACAATTYTTTAAGTAAATGGAAAAATTATTTTATTATGTGATCAGGATTATGTTTAAMTGGAATACTTTTGTATATTTTTTAATTTTTTTAATAAATTCATTATTTATGTTTATGTTTAATTTAAATATTTTTGTATATCTTTTAAATTTTTTAATAAATTCATTATTTATGTTAATTATTTTATCTGAATATTTTCCTTTCCATTTACAATATTTCTTTATGTTTGTTATTATTTATATTGTTTTGTATTTTTTATTAAAATTGTGTAATTTTTATTTCAATGATATAATGGATGTGTTTTTTATTTGTGATAATTAATGAGTTTTTTTAAATCTATATAATGTTATATTAGAAATTTATATTAGAAATTAATCCAATAGAATATTGTGTTTTAAGTAAGGAAGTGTTATGTGAGGCTTGGGTATAGAATTTAGGCTTGGGGTTTGGTATTTAAGATTAAAAGGATTAGGCTTAGGAATATGATTAGGAGTGAGACTTAAGCTTAGGCCTAGGCTAGGCTAGAGTAGAGTGGGTTACTTTAGCCTAGGCTAAGGGAGGATATGATACACTAGGCTATGGTAGGCTATAATAGGGTAGCCTAAGGTGGTAGGATAGGCTATGTTAAGGTAGGGTAAGGTAGGTTAGGATAGGCCATTGTAAGTTAGGCTAGGCTAAGTTAGAATATGGTAGGATAAGTTAGGATATGATAGACTAAGGTGGCAGGATAGGCTATGGTAAGGTAGGGTAAGGTAGGTTAGGCTAGGATAGGCTAAGTTAGAATAAGATATGCTAAGTTAGGCTATAATAGGCTAAGGTAGGATAGAATACGATAAGTTAAGGTAGGATGGGATAGGATAAGTTAAACTGTGAGAGGTTAGGCTAGGTGAAGGCACGATAGTCTAGGCTAGGTAAAGGAAGGCTAGGCTAGGCTAGGCTAGACTAGGCTAGGCTAGAGTAAAATAAGCTAGAAAAGGCTAGGGTAAAGTAGGGTAGGGTAGGGTAGGATAGTCTAGGCTAAGGTAGGATAGAGTAGGCTAATCTAGGATAGAGTAGGATGGCTAGGTTAAGGTGGGCTAGGGTAGAGTAGTAAGCTAAGATAAGCTAGAGTAAGCTATAATAGGATAGAGCAGGATATGATAGGCTAGAGTAGGCTAGGCCACGCTAGATTAGGTTAGACTAGAACATGATAGTCTAGACTAGAGTAGGCTAGGCTAGGCTAGAGTAGGATAAGATAGGTTAGAGTGGGCTAGGATAGACTAGAATAAGATATCCTAGGATAGAGTAGGTTAGGCTAGTCTATAGTAGGGTAGGCTAGTCTAGAGTAGGATAGAATACTCTAGAGTAGCATATGATAGGCTATAGTAGGCTAGGAAAGGTTAAGGTAGAGTAGGATAGAGTAGGCTAGGCTATAATAGGATAGGATAGGATAGGTTAGAGTAATCTAGGCTAGGCTAGTGTAGGCTATAATAGGCTAGAGTAGGCTAGGATAGGAAAGAATGTGATAGGCTAGGATAGAGTCATATAGGATAGGTTAGAATGGGATAGGCTAGAGTAGACTAGGCTACAATAGAATAGGATAGAATAGGTTAGAGTAATATAGGCTAGGCTAGTGTAGGCTAGGATAGGATAGGTTACAATAATATAGGCTAGGCTAGCGTAGGCTAGGATAGGCTAGAGTAGGATAGGATAGGATATAATGTGCTAGGCTAGGATAGATCCATATAGGCTAAGTTAGAATGGGATAGGCTAGAGTAGGCTAGGATTGGCTAGAATCAAGCTATGAAAGATTAAGGTAGGGTAGGATAGGTAATGTTAAGGTAGGTTAGGCTAGGATGGACTGGGCTAGGTTGGAGTAGGATAGATTAGGCTAGAGCTAGATAGGCTAGGGTAAAGTACACTAGGAAAGGTTAAGGTAAGGTAGGCTATCAAGGCTAGGCTAGAGTAGGCTAGGAATGGTTAAAGTAAGGTAGGCTAAGTAGGCTAGTCTAGAATAAGTGAGAGTAGGATTGGTTAGGCTAGTTTAAGGTAGGATAGGCTAGGCTAGGATAGTCTAGGTTAGAGTATGCTAGGCTAGGCTAGGATAGGCTAGACTAGTCTAGGGAGTAAGGTGGACTAGGCTAGGATATGGTACTCTAGCCTAGTCTATAGTAGGCTAGGATAGGTTTGAGTGGGCTAGGCTAGGATTGATTGGGATAGGTTATGTTAGATTGGGTTAGGTTGGGTTATAATAGGCTAGGTTAAGGTAGCGTAGGATATAGTAGCCTAAGGTAGGCTAGAGTTTCCTAAGCTAGGCTAGAGTAGGCTAGGATAGGATATGGTAAGTTAAGGTAGGGTAGGTTAAAGTAAGCTAGGCTAGTTTAAGGTAGACTAGGCTAGGTTAATGTAGGCTAGGTCAGGTTAGGCTAGGCTAGGTTAGTCTAGGATAGGTTAGGTTAGAATAAGATAGTCTAGGGTAGAGTAGGATGGGCTAGGATAAAGTAGGATAGGATAGGCTAAAGCAGGCTAGGCTATATTAGACTAGAATAGGATAGGCTAGAGTAGGCTAAGGTAAGCTAGAGTAGGCTAGGCTAGGTTAGGCTAGAGTAGGATATGCTAGGCTAGGCTAGAGTATGATATGATAAGCTAGAGTAGGTTAAGCTTGGCTAGGTTAAGGTAGGGCAGGCTAGTTTAAGGTATGGTAAAATAGGTTAAGGTAGTCCATGCTAAAGCAGGCTATGATAGATTAAGTTAGGGTAGGATAGAGTAGGCTAGGCTAAGTTAAGGTCTCGTAGGCTAGGATAAGGTATTAAAGGATAAGGTAGGCTAGGCTAAGGTAGGTAATGCTAAGATAAGGTAGGATAGGATAGGATAGGATACAATAAGCTAGGCTAGGCTAGAATAAGATAGGCTAGGTTATGATAGGTTAAGGTAGGGTAGGTTAGACTGAGCTATGATAAGTTGGAGTATGTCAGGTTAAGCTACATTAGTCTGAGTTAGGATAGGGTAGGGAAAGCTAAGATAAGATAGGTTAGGATAGGTTAAGGTAGGGTTGGCTAGAATGAGTTAGGATAAGATAGAGTATGTCAGGTTAAACTACATTATTCTGAGTTAGGATAGGGTAGGGTAAGCTAAGATAGGCTGGAGTAGGCTAGGATAGGCTTGGCTAGGAAATGTTAGGTTAGGCTAAGCTAAGGTAGGCTAGAGTAGGTCAGGGTAGGCTAAAGTAGTCCAGGGTAGGATAGGCTAGGATAAGGGTAGGCTAGGCTAGGGTAGGTAAGGCTAGGGTAGGCTAGGATAGGATAGGTTAGTAAAGTTTCAACTAGGTTAGGCTAGGCTAGGCTAGGTAAGGTTAGGCCATGCTAGGCTATAGTGGATTAGGCTAGAATAAAGTAGGCTAGGTTAAGGTAGGCTAGGATAGGTTAAGGTAGGATATGACARAGYATATTATCTAGGCTAGAGTTGACTAGGCTACGATATAGTAGGCTAGGYTSGGTTAGTGTAGGYTRGGCTAAATTAAGGTAGAGTAGGATAGAGTAGGTTWGGATATGTTAAGATAGAGTAGGATAGAGTRGGATARACTATTTTAAGGTAGGTTAAGATATTTTCGGACCAGTTAGTTTAGGMTACACTAGGACATGATATGATAGGGTAGTGTAGGGYAGGGTGGAGTAGGTCAAGCTAGGCTAGTCTAGGATAGACTAGGATAATTTAGGATAGAGTAGGTTAGGATAGGAAAGAGTAGGCTAAGAAAGGCTAGCCTAGAGTAGTGTAGGATAAGATCGAGTAGGATAGGCTAGGCTAGGATAAGATAGAGTAGGATAGGCTAGGGTAGAGTAGGACTGGTATGATGAGTTGTCTCCAACTCCATTTTTTCCACCATCTCAGTTGAAACGAGACTATCTATGCTACTGTTGTCCACGATAACCTTGCATACCCTATCCTTGGTCTTCCAAGATATTCTGAAAAGTCTGGTCCTTTGAGCTGATTCCTCCACCTCCTTTCTGGGTGTTAAGAGAACTTTATGCATCATCAGTGACCTTCCACCTTCAACATATTCGGCCTCAACATCCCTCTTTTGTGCTTCGGTGATGTGATCTTCTCCAATGTCCTTCTTTTTCTCTGGACACTCGAATGACTTGTGCCCATTCTTTCCACATGTGAAGCATGTGATGACTCCACCTCTTCCTCTTCCTCTACCTCTGGTACTAGGAAACATGTTATTATCATCATATCCTCCACTCTGTTCATTATGTTGTTCTCTTTTCTTAGCATGTTTCTCTCGCTATGAACTTCCACCTACCTCGGTTCGAGTTTGAGGCTTTTTCCAGTCGTCCTTCGGATTCTTGTTTCTTTCCTCGACAGTTTCCTTGACTCTAGGCTGACTTTTGCATCGACCCCTTTGACCTTGCCTACGGATCAACTTTTCCTCATCTTTCAAAGCCATATGATAAGCATCCTCTACCATTCGGATGGTTACCATACTCAATTCAACTTGAATTTCGTATCTCAGACCATTCAGATATCTAGCAACCTTCTCATCATCTCTCTCTCGATAACCTGCCCTAATTTTTAGTCGATAAAATTCCTCAGTGTATTCTTTCACTGTCATTAGCTTCTGTCTCAGGTTCTGCAACCTCTTGAACAGAGTAATTTGATAGTCTCTCGGGATCAACTTTTGCTTCATCTTTGCAATCATTCGATCCCAACTGTTGATCTTATGCTTGCCTTTGCAACATCTATCTTCTTCTAGCTCATCCCACCATAAAGTTGCATGTCCTTTCAAGCGTTTGACGGCATGTCTAACCTTATTATCCTCTTTGATATCTTCATAATTGAAGTAGGTGTCAAGAGCTCTAATCCAATCCAGAAGCTCTTTTGCATCCAGATTTCCCTCATAGACTAAAATGTCCATCTTCAGCTTTGCACCCATCCTGGAAATACCTTTGATTAGGCGTTCATTTGCTACATCTTCGGCTGCAACTTCCTCTTCGTGTTCAACCTCAATTTCACTCTCGGAATCACTGAGATCCCCCTCACTAACCCTGCGTCTCTGCGTTGTCTCCATTTCTTCAAGTCTTGCCCGGAGATCACGCATTTGTCTTTCCATTTATGTATTAGTTACCTGCCTTCCTCTTCTTCGCACCTCCCTATCCTCTGGATCAGGTGATTGTCTTTCTCTCCTCGGCGGCATGGAGAATTCTCCTTCTTCTCTGCTACAGAAAGAAAAGAGATATTCCTACTCTGATACTAAACTTGGCATAGCCACACCCACAGGAACGCACACTCACACAAGATCTTTTTATTCACACAGCCCGAAGAACTCAAATGTTCTTCTAATTCCCTATCGGGAATTTTCCTTACCCACAGCAACTGTTCAAAAGATCTCCCTTAACTGTCGGGAAATCGGAAGTCGTGATTTCACGATTTCTGTGGATGAGTGTTTTGTGCCTCACGATTCTCTGAAATCCGACGTGAGTCAACGTTGATCTTTTCCCTTGCTATCGGGGTTTCTCCTATCGTGATTTCGCCACTCACGATGTTAGAAAATGGAATTTCCAAACTCCGAACCCCGATGTGCCGAAACTCCGACGCACACGTGTGCGTTGACCTTTCAATGGTCCCGTCCCGTCTATCGGGATTTTGGGGTTCGCGGGATCGCGAATCTTGATGTCAATGGATTCGAGACCTTCCTTTTCCTGATCCCCGATACTGTGTGCCACCTGTCCTCCAATAACTTCTTGTGGCCCACACACAGCTATCCCATCAGAATATCGCATTTCATATTCAAAACTACAAGAGTTTCTTGCCTTCGAAATCTCCGATGCTCTGAACTTCGATTGCTTTGAATCTCCTGACACGYRTCCCAATYGATGGACGGTTTTGGGCTCGTTGGGATATCGTTAATCACGATATCGCAATATCCATTGCAATAATTTGGAGGCTCGGCCTACGAAACCCCGATACGCGATACACGTGTAGATCCAAGGGTCCTGGCTGGCTTAGATCAACGCTCTATCTGTCCTGATCTTATCCTTCAGGAATATGCTACTGTATCTCCCCTGCACATATACAAGATCTGACGACTCTCGGAGATTCACGGATTCTCCTTAGAGAATATCGATCGTCTATTTCTTCCTTCACGAAGACCCATTCACCTGTGCGCAAACTTGCAGCACCTCATTGAATACTTCAACCACAACTTCTCTGTGAAATCCTTCGATGAATTCAAGGATCTATCCTTCCTGAGATTTTCCCACGGCTTTGGTTTTCATAAAGAAAACCCCTTTGCACGCACCCCTTGCGGAAAATCTTCAACCATGCCTAAGTGTTGAAGTCACTCAACTCTATGCACACCTGCAGCAATAGTCTTTTAACACTTCCATCAGGTTCACAACCCTGAGAGATTTTACCAACCTGCACACTCCTTGCATGGCTTCAATAACCCAATTCACTTCTGGGTGAATGAGAACCAAAGGTGTCTCTATTTGAACCCTCTGTCAACGCACTCCTTGCAGACAATTCGACTGCACTCCTTGCAGAAATTCTCTGGCTCAAATAGAGAAACAATTGAAACTCATTCCTTCACCCTCTCAGATTTCAATTTAACCATGAAATCACATACACAACATATAAAAGAAAATGTATAACTGGAAGCAAACATCAAATGAGCATAACATCCATACACAGAGAACATACACATAACCATGAATTTGAATCAACGCTTCTTCTATTAATTCAAATATCAATACATGGGTGTTCTTTTTACAGTTCTCTGCATGCTCTTTCTCTCAAATCCTTCTGAATAATCATACAACGATACAATGAGGGTGTCCATATCCGTTTTCCCTCCTCCTTCTAAAACTGTCTAATCTATGAATTAAAATCCTATCTACTAGCATTAACTATCTTAAATGTCGTCTATCTACTAAAGGACGAGAGCTATCCGCTCAAGGTCCATTTACAATATACAAGGGTGCCTCTTCTTAAATGACTCATTTAAGATTTGGGCAACAACTTCCGAGGCAATTTCAAAATCTGTGCTGGCTTGTCCAGTTGTCCTCCGCTTCTGCATTGGCTCACTTGATGAGTCGACGATGCTCCTGCATCAACAAGTCAAACACTTAAATGAACCAAAGCATGGATTTTACAATGTTTTAATATTAAATGAAGAGGAAGCTATTGTAATCAATTTATGGATATTTATTGGATACAAACCCATTGCAATCATTGAAAAATATTTGCAAGAGATGTAGATTTGGAGAAATTGGTATTTCAATTAAACTAGAAAAAATAACGAACCCACTAACCTAAATACATTTTCTAGTTGTGACACAACAGATGATGTACAATTCACAACTACAATAGACAATATGTTGAAGTATTGAGAAAACAAACTTTTAATTTATCTTATAAAGATCATATTTATAGAGAACAGAATTTTCGAATCACACCTTAAATTTTGAAAGAGATTTAAAACTTTACAATTCAAAACAAATAGGCAATGAATATCTTGAACTTAAGTTGGTTGTAGGAAGTGCGACTATTGTAACTTGTATGGAAAAGCATTCAAAATATTTTTTTGATATTATAAATATCATAAGCACAAGTTATCAAAATATATGATTGTATAAATGATGTTGGAAGATAAATAACAATTTCTAGGCTCATTGAAGCTTTAGACTCTACAATAAAGAAAGAGTATCACAATTGCTATTTCATGCTAAGGTAAGGTGGTTTTAACATACATAAATTTAATGTTCAATTGAATTTCAAGTCACTTGAAAATAAACTTTCCACTATATTCATTAGAATTATATCAAATTCTAATTGTAACCTAATTATAGCCCAAAAATATAATTTGATTAGATGCAACCATTCTCTAGGAATGGATGCATTGGTCAAAATTATTTCAATTGAAAGAATAAGATTCATGTTAACCATATGAAATAACTGATTAATAAACCTATTGATTTATGGTCATTATTACTAATAGTATGTCTTCTATGCTAGCATGAAAAAACCTCAAATGTGTATTTCACTAGCAACATAACATTCATACTAATTATGTAACTATTACATAAATCATCACAAAAAAACAAAAAAATGCAATTAATATAGACTGATACCAATATAAAGAAATGCACAAATAAAAAGTTGATGTACTCAATAAACATATCCAAGTTGCTAAGGGATCCAACCTCATCAATGTAGAACATTGTATTGATATCCCCATCACTTAGAGCATACCTTAGGTTCTGACAAAGTTGAAATGTCACAATTTTAAAAAATTATAATACATAAGACAAAGTCATAGATAATGGTAGACTAATCATTTACCATATTAATAGCTCACTATTGGACTTAAACTAAACACAACCTAGATTGTACCCTACCCTGCATATGCGTCTCCAACACCTCCTTGACCTATATTCTCAGGATGTTAAACCAAACTCTAGATGCAAAATCTAAATATTATTGATGCTATCTAATTTGGTAATGAGTGTCAACATGAAGATTTGGATCACTATATCAATAATATGTGAATAGATGAAGATATGCATCAAAATTGGACAATAAGTAATCCCAATGCTAAACATATTCTTTTAATAGGTGATTTTTTTCGATCCTATATCATCCAACTCCATATGTTCAAATTTATTATTCTTAAAAACATTAATGAATGAAATGTGATTTGTTAGACACCATTTCAAAAAAGCATATAAAGTTATTGAATGAATTAGAGTTATATTAAATTTTATTTTAATAAAAAAATCAAAATAAAAATTTTTTTTGAAAAAATTTAAAATAAAAAAATTTCATAATATAAATTTTGTTAGGAAAAACACTTTTCATAAAACATTTTTCTTATTAAATATGTACACTATCTCTTCCGAACTATTAAAAAAATAAAAATATTTTAAATACATATAATTGCAATAATAAAAAAGAAAATTAAGTTTGTAATGTTTTTAAAATTCTTTAAAATAACTACCAAAATAACTACGAACGAACTCTAGACAATGATTCTAAACGTGAATAAAATATATGTCATATGCTAATCAATTAGGGAGGAAAAAGCAATTTATATCTTTAATAATACATGGATATTTTTAAAAAACAATTATGATCAAATTCGAAATGAAAACCCAAAAATAGGAAAGAACACTACAAGCGTCGCCTCTAAAGCAGGAATAAAGTTAACCGTTAAGGAATAGTCGGCTAAAGACAGATGGATGAAAAGCAGGAACAAAGTTAACCATTGAGGAATAGTCGGTTAAAGACAGATGGATGAAAAGCAGGAACAGAGTTAACCGTTGAGGAAGAGTCCATTAAAGACAAATGGATGAAAAAGCATTTTGTATTCTGTTAAAGACAGATGAAAAAGATGGTTAGTAACTGACCAATATTTCAACAAAAATAAAACACTTTTTTAATGATTCAATTCCTAATCAAAATTAAAAAAAAAAACAAAAAAACCCATGAAAGCTTGCAAAGCGTACCGTTGCTTTTTTTCTCATATGGTAACAGTTGGTTAAAGACACAGGAAAAGACAATGTGTGTCATATGTAACCAATGAATGGTTCGAAAGACAGAGGAGGAAAAAAAAAGAAACTATCTATCCATTACCAATGAATGGTTCAAAAGATAGAGAAGGCAAAAAAGGAAAAGTATCTATCCGTTTAAGGGAGATGGGAGAAGTGATACATATATCTCATTTCTTACCTTTTTTTCAACATTTTGCTGTTGCTACTCGTGTGCTTTTGAGTTCGAGTTTGTATAATGTACGTGATCGAGTCTGAATACCTCTTCCTCCTCTATAGTGTTTCACATATGAGTTTGTAAATTGTGTGCAGTCGATTCCGAGTCATGTCTATATGTGAAGACGCTGCATCAGATCATCCACTGGAGCAAACAAATTCAAGGTCGGTTGATCTTCTGGGCGATCACTGCTCTCTGAACGGTACATTTTACTTTTATTTCTGCTTCCCTGTGTTTTTTTAGAAGTCCTATTTTTTTTTTTAATTTCATTAAACAATTTTATTAGCTGCCCTCTCTTCTTTTTTAGAAGCCCTAGTTTTTTTCTTAATTTCATTAAACAATTTTAATTTCGTGCATATATCTAATCTCGTGCATAACCTTGCTTTATTCCTATCAATTTAATTTTGCCGAATATTTTTTAAAAGTA
>JASDQU010104527.1:48205-72711 GCA_032191745.1 Picea mariana
TCCTATTTTTTTTTTTAATTTCATTAAACAATTTTATTAGCTGCCCTCTCTTCTTTTTTAGAAGCCCTAGTTTTTTTCTTAATTTCATTAAACAATTTTAATTTCGTGCATATAACTAATCTCATGCATAACCTTGCTTTATTCCTATCAATTTAATTTCGCCGAATATTTTTTAAAAGTAAATAGCATCGAATTACAGTTCTTACACACGCGACAAGGTTGGTTGGATGAGGCCAGCTAGCGCCATCCAGGAAACTCAAAATTGCCGAACACTTTGAACAACAAAATAGGTCGACCACATCTTGTATGCTAAAGACAAAACGAACGAAGCACCAGTGAACGCGCAACCGATGGAAAAACCAAAACTTCCGGACGGAGGTAGTTGGTGTAGGGTACGCCCTTCCTGGTTCAAAAGACCAGCTCCTATCAATTTAATTTAAGTGAAATTATTTCATGTTTACGTCAAGAGCATATCCCAAATCTCATACATGCATAGCCTAGCTTTGGTTCTATCAATTTAATTGAAATTATCTCATGTTCCGCTTTTGCTTATCCCAAATCTCATCCATAGAGTCGAATTAATTAAAATTATTTCATGTACGGCTATGTTCTTTTTAGTTCAAACGACCTAGTTGGAAAAACTCGAGAGTAGAAGGAAGTCCATCCATCCTTCCATTTAATTTGACAACGTCCCTTTGAAACCCTCATTGAACGAATCAGAGCCCTTTGAAACCCTCATTCGTCAATGAACAGCTATATATGTGGCTCTATCTTCTATTCCCTTATTTCTCAATAGTTTAACCTTATGGCTCCAGATGTTATCTGCCATGTTTATTAAATTTAAGTTTTTATTAAATTAGTTTAACATACAAATTTAGTAGTTAACACGCACATGTTGTTTTTCTCATTAGTTTAACCTACTGGCTCTGGTCTCTATGCATCTCTATATTAGTTAGCTTCCCTATATTATATTCCTTTGGGTTAACTAAGATTGTATTGCTTTTTGGATTAACTAATATTTTATTCTTTTCTTATTAGTTTAATCTGCGTCTGTTGTAGTGTGTAGTGTAACAGCCTATCATTGCTTGTTATTGAATTTAGGTTTTTTAACAGTTTAACCAGCCATGATACATAAATATTGCTCGTGAATATTTATTTAACATATTTGTTTAACGCCATCTGTTTTAAGTCATTCGTCATCTAACCTGCATATACTATCTCCTGATTCTATGCATTTTAGATCCTTAAAAAGAGAACCCAAAATAACTCATTTCTTAGCATTTAGTCCTTCAAACGGATAACTCATTTTTTCTAGTGGTATATGGTATTTTTTTTAATTTTATTTTTGAAATCCTTAAACGAATAACCAATTTCTTAGAGTGGTATATGGTATTTTTTTTAATTTTATTTTTGAAATTAAAAAAATTAAAGTTTCATTTCTTAGAATGGTATATGGTATTTTTTTTAATTTTATTTTTGAAATTAAAAAAATTAAAGTTTCATTTCTTAGAGTGGTATATGGTATTTTTTTTAATTTTATTTTTGAAATTTAAAAAATTAAAGTTTCAGCCATGGATTTAATTCCTTACAYGGATACGCTTTATCTACCACTATGCTATTGATTTTGATTTTTTTAAATAAAAAAAGAAATTAAAATTTTAATAGATTCTAATTGCATAATACAGTGTTCATTAAACATATGCATGTTAATAGCCATTACAGTTTATTTCTGGCGATTATAATCCATGCAATTTAGTTTTCCTTCACATATCTTTGTTTATAGTTATTACTATTTTTATTTTTTAAGATAAAAAAAAGTTTACATGTCAATCACTATTAGTGTTTTTTTTATTTATAGTTATTTCTATTTTTATTTTTTAAGATAAAAATAATCTACATGTCAATCACCATTGATTTTTCTTTTACATATTTCTGTTTATGGTTATTGCTATTTTTATTTTTTTAGGATAAAAAAAGTCTACATGTAAATCACCATTACTGTTTATCCCATTAGTTTAACAACCCTGTAATTTATTTTTTCTTTTCTTTTTTATATAATATTTAATTATTACGTTTTTCAATTAAATTTAACTTTTATGTTTTCTTTTATATAAAATTTAATTATTATCTTTTTGAATCAAACCATCTAAATGAAAGAGTTTTTGACTGTATATTTTTATGTTTATAATTGTTTTTTATTTAATTAATTAAATAGAAAATTTCTATACCTTTCTTTTAAGTAAATTGAAAAATTATATCATTGGAATGAAAAAATTATCATCTTTATATTTTTGTGTTTATATTTGTTTTCGGTAATTAATTAAATACAAAATTTCTATACAATTCTTTAAGTAAATGGAAAAATTATTTTATTATGTCATCTGGATTATGTTTAACTGGAATACTTTTGTATATTTTTTAATTTTTTTAATAAATTCATTATTTATGTTTATGTTTAATTTAAATATTTTTGTATATCTTTTAAATTTTTTAATAAATTCATTATTTATGTTAATTATTTTATGTGAATATTTTCCTTTCTATTTACAAAATTTCTTTATGTTTGTTATTATTTATATTGTTTTGTATTTTTTATTAAAATTATGTAATTTTTATTTCAATGATATAATGGATCTGTTTTTTTATTTGTGATAATTAAAGAGGTTTTTTAAAGCTATATAATATTATATTAGAAATTTGTATTAGAAATTAATCCAATAGAATATTGTGTTTTAAGTAAGGAAGTGTTATGTGAGGCTTGGGTATAGAATTTAGGCTTGGGGTTTGGTATTTAAGATTAAAAGGCTTAGGCATAGGAATATGATTAGGAGTTAGACATAAGCTTAGGCCTAGGCTAGGCTAGAGTAGAGTGGGTTACTTTAGCCTAGGCTAAGGGAGGATATGATACACTAGGCTATGGTAGGCTATAATAGGGTAGCCTAAGGTGGTAGGATAGGCTATGTTAAGGTAGGGTAAGGTAGGTTAGKATAGRCCATTGTAAGTTAGGCTAGRCTAAGTTAGAATATGGTAGGATAAGTTAGGATATGATAGACTAAGGTGGTAGGATAGGCTATGGTAAGGTAGGGTAAGGTAGGTTAGGCTAGGCTAGGCTAAGTTAGAATAAGATATGCTAAGTTAGAATATAATAGGCTAAGGTAGGATAGAATACGATAAGTTAAGGTAGGATGGGATATGATAAGTTAAACTAGGAGAGGTTAGGCTAGGTGAAGGTAGGATAGTCTAGGCTAGGTAAGGGAAGGCTAGGCTAGGCTAGGCTAGAGTAGGCTAGGCTAGAGTAAAATAAGCTAGAAAATGCTAGGGTAAAGTAGGGTAGGGTAGGGTAGGATAGTCTAGGCTAAGGTAGGATAGAGTAGGCTAATCTAGGATAGAGTAGGATGGCTAAGTTAAGGTGGGCTAGGGTAGAGTAGTAAGCTAAGATAAGCTAGAGTAAGCTATAATAGGATAGAGCAGGATATGATAGGCTAGAGTAGGCTAGGCCACGCTAGATTAGGTTAGACTAGGATATGATAGTCTAGACTAGAGTAGGCTAGGCTAGGCTAGAGTAGGATAAGATAGGTTAGAGTGGACTAGGATAGACTAGAATAAGATATCCTAGGATAGAGTAGGCTAGGCTAGTCTATAGTAGGGTAGGCTAGTCTAGAGTAGGATAGAATAGTCTAGAGTAGGATACGATAGGCTATAGTAGGCTAGGAAAGGTTAAGGTAGAGTAGGATAGAGTAGGCTAGGCTATAATATGATAGGATAGGATAGGTTAGAGTAATCTAGGCTAGGCTAGTGTAGGCTATGATAGGCTAGAGTAGGCTAGGATAGAGTCACATAGGATAGGTTAGAATGGGATAGGCTAGAGTAGACTAGCCTACAATAGAATAGGATAGGATAGGTTAGAGTAATATGGGCTAGGCTAGTGTAGGCAGGGATAGGATAGGTTAGAATAATATAGGCTAGGGTAGTGTAGGCTAGGATAAGCTAGAGTAGGATAGGATAGGATAGAATGTGCTAGGCTAGGATAGATCCAGATAGGCTAAGTTAGAATGGGATAGGCTACAGTAGGCTATGATGGGCTAGAATCAAGCTATGAAAGATTAAGGTAGGGTAGGATAGGTAATGTTAAGGTAGGTTAGGCTAGGATAGACTGGGCTAGGCTTGAGTAGGATAGATTAGGCTAGAGCTAGATAGGCTAGGATAAAGTACACTAGGAAAGGTTAAGATAAGGTAGGCTATCAAGGCTAGGCTAGAGTAGGCTAGGAATGGTTAAAGTAAGGTAGGTTAGGTAGGCTAGGCTAAAATAAGTGAGTAGGATTGGCTAGGATAGATTAAGGTAGGATAGGCTAGGCTAGGATAGTCTAGGTTAGAGTATGCTAGGCTAGGCTAGGATAGGCTAGACTAGTCTAGCGAGTAAGGTAGACTAGGCTAGGATATGCTACTCTAGCCTAGTCTATAGTAGGCTAGGATTAGTTTGAGTGGGCTAGGTTAGGATTGATTGGGATAGGTTATGTTAGATTGGGTTAGGTTGGGTTATAATAGGCTAGGTTAAGGTAGCGTAGGCTATAGTAGCCTAAGGTAGGCTAGATTTTCCTAAGGTAGGCTAGAGTAGGCTAGGATAGGATATGGTAGGTTAAGGTAGGGTAGGTTAAAGTAAGCTAGGCTAGTTTAAGGTAGACTAGGCTAGGTTGATGTAGGCTAGGTGAGGTTAGGCTAGGCTAGGTTAGTCTAGGATACGTTATGTTAGAATAAGATAGGCTAGGGTAGAGTAGGATGGGCTAGGATAAAGTACGATAGGATAGGCTAAAGTAGGCTAGGCTATATTAGACTAGAATAGGATAGGCTAGAGTAGGCTAAGGTATGCTAGAGTAGGCTAAGGTATGCTAGAGTAGGATAGGCTAGGTTAGGCTAGAGTAGGATAGGCTAGGCTAGGCTAGAGTAGGATATGATAAGCTAGAGTAGGTTAAGCTTGGCTAGGTTAAGGTAGGGTAGGCTAGTTTAAGGTATGGTAAGATAGGTTAAGGTAGGCCATGCTAAAGCAGGCTATGATAGATTAAGTTAGGGTAGGATAGAGTAGGCTAGGCTAATTTAAGGTCTGGTAGGCTAGGATAAGGTAATAAAGGCTAAGGTAGGCTAGGCTAAGGTAGGTTAGAATGTGGTAGGTAATACTAAGATAAGGTAGGATAGGATAGGATAGGATACAATAAGCTAGGCTAGGCTAGGATAAGATAGGCTAGGTTATGATAGGTTAAGGTGGGGTACGTAAGACTGAGCTAGGATAAGTTAGAGTATGTCAGGTTAAGCTACATTAGTTTGAGTTAGGATAGGGTAGGGAAAGATAAGATAAGATAGGTTAGGATAGGTTAAGGAAGGGTTGGCTAGAATGAGTTAGGATAAGATAGAGTATGTTAGGTTAAACTACATTATTCTGAGTTAGGATAGGGTGGGGTGAGCTAAGATAGGCTGGAGTAGGCTAGGATAGGCTTGGCTAGGAAATGTTAGGTTAGGCTAAGCTAAGGTAGGCTAGAGTAGGTCAGGGTAGGCTAAAGTAGTCCAGGGTAGGATAGGCTAGGATAAGGGTAGGCTAGGCTAGGGTAGGATAGGATAGGCTAGGTTAGGTTAGGCTAGGCTAAGGGTAGGTTAGACTAGGATAAGGGTAGGCTAGAGTAGGCCAGGGTAGGCTATAGTAGGCTAGGTTAGGATAGGGTAGGGTAGAGCTTGCTAGGGTATGCTAGAGTAGGATAGGGTAGGCTAGGGTAATCTAAAGTAGGCCAACATAATCTATAGTTGAAAGGGTAGGCTAGGGTAGGCTAGGGTGGGCTAGGATACATTAGCATAGACTAGAGTAGAATAGGCTAGAATATGCTAGAGTAGGCTAGGCTAGGCTAGGCTAGAATAGGCTAGAGTAGGGTGGCCTAGAGTAGGCCATCCTAGGTTAGGAAAAGGTAGAGTAGGCTAGACTAGGTTAAGGTAGCTAGGATAGGCCAAGATATGATAGGCTATTGTAGGCTAGGCTATAGTAAGGTAAGGTAGGCTAGGTTAAGGTAAGGCAGACTAGAGTAGGCTAGGTTAGGTTAAGGAAGGATAAACTACATAGGTTAGGTTATGCTAGGATAAGATATGTTAGGTTAAGGAAGGATAGGATAGGATAGATTAAGGTAGCATAGGCTAGTCTAGGTTAAGGTAGGATAGACTAGGCTAGGTTAAGGTAGGAGAGAATACGCTAGGTTAAATTAGAGTAGGTTGGGTTAGGTTAAAGTAGACTAGGATAGGTTAGATTAGGCTAGGCTAGACTAGATTAGGCTAGGAGAGAATAAGGTAGGGTAGGCTAGAGTAGACTAAGCTAGTTTAGGGTAGACTAAGCTAGGTTAGGTTAATCTAGGATAACTAGGTTAAGGTGGGATAAGCTAGTATAAGATATGCTACGCTAGGATATGTTTGGATAGAGTAGGTTAGTCTAAGATAGGATATTGTAGGCAAGGACAACCTATGGTAGGGTAGGTTAACGTAGGGTAGGATAATTTAAAGTAGTGTACGCTATCATATGCTAGACTAATTTGATGTAGGCTAGGCTAGGATAGGTTAGTAAAGTTTCAACTAGGTTAGGATAGGCTAGGCTAGGTAAGGTTAGGCCATGCTAGGCTATAGTGGATTAGTCTAGAATAAAGTAGGCTAGGTTAAGGTAGGCTAGGATAGGTTAAGGTACGATATGACAGAGTATATTATCTAGGCTAGAGTTGACTAGGCTACGATATAGTAGGCTAGGCTGGGTTAGTGTAGGCTGGGCTAAATTAAGGTAGAGTAGGATAGAGTAGGTTAGGATATGTTAAGATAGAGTAGGATAGAGTAGGATAGACTATTTTAAGGTAGGTTAAGATATTTTCAGACTAGTTAGTTTAGGCTACACTAGGACATGATATGATAGGGTAGTGTAGGGTAGGGTGGAGTAGGTCAAGCTAGGCTAGTCTAAGATAGACTAGGTTAAGTTAGGATAGAGTAGGTTAGGATAGGAAAGAGTAGGCTAAGCAAGGCCAGCCTAGAGTAGTGTAGGATACGATAGAGTAGTATAGGCTAGGCTAGACTAGGACTGGGATGATCAGTTGTCTCCAGCTCCAGTTTTTCCACCATCTCGGTTGAAACGAGATATCTTTGCTACTGCTGTCCACGATGACCTTGCATACCCTATCCTTGGTCTTCCAAGTTGTTCTAAAAAGTCTGGTCCTTTGAGATGAGTCCTCCACCTCCTTTCTGGGTGTTAAGAGAACTTTACGCATCATCAGTGACCTTCCGCCTTCAACATCTTTAGCCTCAACATCCTGCTTTTGTGCTTCAGTGATGTGATCTTCTCCAATGTCATTCTTTTTCTCTGGACACTCGAATGACTTGTGCCCATTCTTTCCACATGTGAAGCATGTGATGACTCCACCTCTTCATGTTCCTCTACCTCTGGTACCAGGAAACATGTTATTATCAGCATATCCTCTTCTCTGTTCATTATGTTGTTCTCTTTTCTCACCATGTTTCCCTCGCTGTGAACTTCCACCTCCCTCGGTTCGAGTCTGAGGCTTTTTCCGGTCATCCTTGGGCTTCTTGTTTCTTTCCTGGGCAGCTGCCTTGCCTCTAGGTTGACTTCTGCCTCGACCCCTTTGACCTTGCCTACAGATCAACTTTTCCTCATCTTTCAAAGCCATCTGATAAGCATCCTCTACCGTTCGGATGGTTACCATGCTCAATTCATCCTGAATGTCGTATCTCAGACCATTTAGATATCTAGCAACCTTCTCATCATCTCTCTCTCGATGACCTGCCCTAATTTTTAGTCAATAGAATTCCTCAGTGTATTATTTCACTGTCATTAGCTTCTGTCTCAGGTTATTCATCCTCTTGAACAGAGTAATTTGATAGTCTCTCGGGATGAACTTTTCCTTCATCTTTGCAATCATTCGATCCCAACTCTTGATCTTCTGCTTGCCTTTGCAGCATCTATATTCTTCTAGCTCATCCCACCATAAAGTTGCATGTCCTTTCAAGTGTTTGACAGCATGTCTAACCTTATTATCCTCTTCGATATCTTCATAATCGAAGTAGGTGTCAAGAGCTCTAATCCAATCTAGAAGCCCTTCTGCATCCAGATTTCCCTCATAGACTGAAATGTCCATCTTCAGCTTTGCACCCATCCTGGCAATAGCTTTGATTAGGCGTTCATTTGCTTCATCTTCGTCTGCAACTTCCTCTTTGTGTTTAGCCTCAATTTCACTCTCGGAATCACTGAGATCCCCCTCACTAACCGTGTGTCTTTGCGTTGTCTCCATGTATCCAAGTATTTCTCGGAGATCATGCATTTGTCTTTCCATTTATGGATTAGTTACCTGCCTGCCTCTTCTTCTCACCTCCCTATCCTCTGGATCAGGTGATTTTCTTTCTCTCCTCNGCTTTGATTAGGCGTTCATTTGCTTCATCTTCGTCTGCAACTTCCTCTTTGTGTTTAGCCTCAATTTCACTCTCGGAATCACTGAGATCCCCCTCACTAACCGTGCGTCTTTGCGTTGTCTCCATGTCTCCAAGTATTTCTCGGAGATCATGCATTTGTCTTTCCATTTATGGATTAGTTACCTGCCTGCCTCTTCTTCTCACCTCCCTATCCTCTGGATCAGGTGATTTTCTTTCTCTCCTCGGCGGCATGGAGAATTCTCCTTATTCTCTGCTACAGAAAGCAAAGAGATATTCCTGCTCTGATACCAAACTTGGCGCAGCCACACCCGCAAGCACGCACACTCACACAAGATCTTTTTCTTCACATGGCCTAAAGAACTCAAATGTTCTTCTAATTCCCTATCGAGAATTTTCCTTACCCACAACAACTCTTCAAAAGATCTCTCTTAACTGTCAGGAAATTGGAATTCGTGATTTCGTGATTTTTGTGGATGCGTGTTTGTGCCTCACGATTCTCTGAAATCCGACGTGAGTCAACAATGACCTTTTCCCTTGCTATCGGGGTTTCTCCTATCACGATTTCGCCACTCGCGATGTCAACAAATGAAATTTCCAAACTTCGAACCCCGATGTGCCGAACCTCTGACACACACGTGTGCATTGACCTTTCAGCTGTCCCGTCCCCTCTATCGGGATTTCGGGGTTCGCGGGATCACGAATCCTGATGTCAATGGATTCGAGACCTTCCTTTTCCTGATCCCCGATACTGTGTGCCACTTGTCATCCACTAACTTCCTGTGGCCCACACACAGCTATCCCATCGGGATATCTCCTTTCATGATTCCAAACTACAAGAGTTTCTTTCCTTCGAAATCTCCGATGCTCCGAACTTCGATTCCTTTGAATCTCCTGACACGTGTCCCAATTGATGGAAGGTTCTGGGCTCGTCGGGATATCGTTAATCGTGATATCGCAATCTCCATTGCAATAATTTGGAGGCTCGGCCTATGAAACTCTGATACGTGATACACGCGTAGATCCAACGGTCCTGGCTGGCTTGGATCAACACTCTATCTTTCCTGATCTTATCCTTCGGGAATACGCCACTGTATTTCCCCTACACATCTACAAGATCTGACGACTCTCGAAGATTCACGTATTCTCCTTAAATAATATCGATCGTCTGTTTCTTCCTTCACGAAGACCCATTCACCTGTGCGCAAACTTGCAACGCCTCCTTGAATACTTCAACCACAACTTTTCTGTGAAATCCTTCGACGAATTCAAGGATCTATCCTTCCTGAGATTTTCCCACGTCTTTGGTCTTCAGAAAGAAAACCCCTTTCACGCACCTCTTGCGGCAAATCTTCAACCATGCCTAAGTGTTGAAGTCAGTCGACTCTATGCACACCTGTAGCAATATTCTTTTAACACTTCCCTCAGGTTCACAACCCTGAGACCTTTTACCAACCTGCACACTCCTTGCACGGCTTCAATAACCTAATTCACTTCTGGGTGAATGAGAACCAAAGGTCTCTCTATTTGAACCCTCTGTCAATGCACTCCTTGCAGACAATTCGACTGCACTCCTTGCAGGAATTCTCTGGCTCAAATAGAGAAACAATTGAAACTCATTCCTTCACCCTCTCAGATTTCAATTTAACCATGAAATCACATACACAACATATAAAAGCAAATGTATAACTGGAATCAAACATCAGATGAGCATAACATCCATACACAGAGAACATACACATAACCATGAATTTGAATCAAAGATTCTTCTATTAATTCAAATATCAATACATGGGTGTTCTTTTTACAGCTCTCTGCATGTTCTTTCTCTCAAATGCTTCTCAATAATCATACAACGATACAATGAGGGTGTCTATATCTGTTTTCCCTCCTCCTTCTAAAACTGTCTAATATATGAATTAAAATCCTATCTACCAGCATTAACTATCTTAAATGTCATCTATCTACTAAAGGACGAGAACTATCTGCTCAAGGTCCATTTACAATATACAAGGGCGCCTCTTCTTAAATGAATCATTTAAGATTTGCGCAACAACTTTCGAGGCAATTTCAAAATCTGTGCTGGCTTGTCCAGTTGTCCTCTACTTCTGCATTGGCTCGCTTGATGAGTCGACGATGCTCCTGCATCAACAAGTCAAACATTTAAATGAACCAAAGCATGGATTTTACAATTTTTTAATATTAAATGAAGAGGAAGCTATTGTAATCAATTTATGGATATTTATTGGATACAAACCCATTGCAATCATTGAAAAATATTTGCAAGAGATGTAGATTTGGAGAAATTGGGATTTCAAGTAAACTATAAAAAATAACGAACCCACTAACCTAAATACATTTTCTAGTTGTGACACAACACATGATGTACAATTCACAACTACAATAGACAATATATTGAAGTATTGAGAAAACAAACTTTTAATTTATCTTATAAAGATCATATTTATAGAGAACAGAATTTTCGAATCACACCTTAAAGTTTGAAAGAGATTTAAAGCTTTACAATTCAAAACAAATAGGCAAATGGATATCTTGAACTTAAGCTGGTTGTAGGAAATGCGACTATTGTAACTTGTATGGAAAAGCATTCAAAATAGTTTTTTGATATTATAAATATCATAAGCACAAGTTATCAAAATATATGATTGTATAAATGATGTTGGAAGATAAATACCAATTTCTAGTCTCATTGAAGCTTTAGACTCTATAATAAAGAAAGAGTATCACAATTGGTGTTTCATGCTAAGGTAAGGTGGTTTTAACATACATAAATTTAATGTTCAATTGAATTTCAAGTCACTTGAAAATAAACTTTCCACTATATTCATTAGAATTGTATCAAATTCTAATTGTAACCTAATTATGGCCCAAAAATATAATTTGATTAGATGCAACCATTCTCTAGGAATGGATGCATTGGTCAAAATTAATTCAATTGAAAGAATAAGATTCATGTTAACCATATGAAATAACTCATTAATAAACCTATGGATTTATGGTCATTCTTACTAATAATATGTCTTCTATGCTAGCATGAAAAAACCTCAAATGTTTATTTCACTACCAACATAACATTCATACTAATTATGTAACTATTACATAAATCATCACAAACAAACAAAAAAATGCAATTAATATAAATTGATACCAATATAAAGAAATGCACAAATAAAAAGTTGATGTACTCAATAAACATATCCAAGTTGCTAAGGGATCCAACCTCATGAATGTAGAACATTGTATTGATATCCCCATCACTTAGAGCATACCTTAGGTTCTGACAAAGTTGAAATGTCACAATTTAAAAAAATTATAATACATAAGACAAAATCATAGATAATGGTAGAGTAATCATTTACCATATTAATAGCTCACTATTGGACTTAAAGTAAACACAACCTAGATTGTACCCTACCGTGCATATGCCTCTCCAACACCTCCTTCGTCTCCAACACCTCCTTGACCTATATTCTCATGATGTTAAACCAAACTCTAGATGCAAAATCTAAATATCATTGATGCTATCTAATTTGATAATGAGTGCCAAGATGAAGATCTGGATCACTATATCAATAATATGTGAATAGATGAAGATATGCATCAAAATTGGATAATAAGTAATCCCAATGCTAAACATATTCTTTTAATAGGTGATTTTTTCCGATCCTATATCATCCAACTCCATATGTTCAAATTTTTTATTCTTAAAAAAGTTAATGAATGAAATGTGATTTGTTAGTCCCTATTTCAAAAAAGCATATAAAGTTATTGAATGAAGTAGATTTATATTAAATTTTATTTTAATAAAAAAATCAAAATAAAATATTTTTTATGAGAAAATATGAAATAAAAAAATTTCATAATATAAATTTTGTTAGGAAAAACACTAGTCATAAAACATTCTTCTTATTAAATATGTACACTATCTCTTCCAAACTATTAAAAAAATAAAAATATTTTAAATACATATAATTGTAATAATAAAAAAAATTAAGTTTGTAATGTTTTTAAAATTCTTTAAAATAACTACCAAAATAACTACGAACTCTAGACAATGCTTCTAAACATGAATAAAATATATGTCATATGCTAATCGATTAGGGAGGAAAAAGCAATTTATATCTTCAATAATACATGGATATTTTCCAAAAAACAATTATGATCAAATTCGAAATGAAAACCCAAAAATAGGAAAGGACACTACAAGCGTCGCCTCTAAAGCAGGAATAAAGTTAACCGTTAAGGAATAGTCGGCTAAAGACAGATGGATGAAAAGCAGGAACAAAGTTAACCGTTGAGGAATAGTCGGTTAAAGACAGATGGATGAAAAGCAGGAACAAAGTTAACCATTGAGGAGGAGTCCGTTAAAGACAAATGGATGAAAAAGCATTTTGTATTCCGTTAAAGAGAGATGAAAAAGATGGTTAGTAACTGACCAATATTTCAACAAAAATAAAACACTTTTTTAATGATTCAATTCCTAATCAAAATTAAAAAAAAAAACAAAAAAAACCATGAAGGCCAGCAAAGCGTATCGTTGCTTTTTTTTCTCATATGGTAACAGTTGGTTAAAGACACAGGAAAAGACAATGTGTGTCATATGTAACCAATGAATGGTTCAAAAGACAGAGGAGGAAAAAAAAGAGAAACTATCTATCCATTACCAATGAATGGTTCAAAAGATAGAGAAGGCAAAAAAGGAAAAGTATCTATCCGTTGAACGGAGATGGGAGAAGTGATACATATATCTCATTTCTTACCTTTTTTTCAACATTTTGCTGTTGCTACTCGTGTGATTTTGAGTCCGAGTTTATATAATGTACGTGATCGAGTATGAATACCTCTTCCTCCTCCATACTGTTTCACATATGAGTTTGTAAATTGTGTGCAGTCGATTCCGAGTCATGTCTAAATGTGAAGACGCTGCATCGGATCATCCACTGGAGCAAACAACTTCAAGGTCGGTTGATCTTCTGGGCGATCACTGCTCTCTGAATGGTACATTTTACTTTTATTTCTGCTTCCCTGTGTTTTTTTAGAAGTCCTATTTTTTTTTTTAATTTCATTAAATAATTTTATTAGCTGCCCTCTCTTCTTTTTTAGAAGCCCTAGTTTTTTTCTTAATTTCATTAAACAATTTTAATTTCGTGCATATATCTAATCTCGTGAATAACCTTGCTTTATTCCTGTCAATTTAATTTCGCCGAATATTTTTTAAAAGTAAATAGCATCGAATTACAGTTCTTACACACGCGGCAAGGTTGGTTGGATGAGACCAGCTAGCCCCATCCAGGAAAATCAAAATTGCTGAACACTTTGAACAACAAAATAGGTCGACCACATCTTGTATGCTAAAGACAAAACGAACGAAGCACTAGTGAACGCGCAACCGATGGAAAAACCAAAACTTCCAGACGGAGGTAGTTGGTGTAGGGTACGCCCTTCCTGGTTCAAAAGACCAGCTCCTATCAATTTAATTTAAGTGAAATTATTTCATGTTTAGGTCAAGAGCATATCCCAAATCTCATACGTTCATAGCCTAGCTTTGGTTCTATCAATTTAATTGAAATTATTTCATGTTCCGCTTTTCCTTATCCCAAATCTCATGCATAGAGTCGAATTAATTAAAATTATTTCATGTCCGGCTATGTTCTTTTTAGTGCAAACGACCTGGTTGGAAAAACTCGAGAGTAGAAGGAAGTCCATCCATCCTTCCATTTAATTTGACAACGTCCCTTTGAAACCCTCATTGAACGAATCAGAGCCCTTTGAAACCCTCATTCGTCAATGAACAACTATATGTGTGGCTCTATCTTCTATTCCCTTATTTCTCAATAGTTTAACCTTATGGCTCCAGACATTATCTGCCATGTTTATTAAATTTAAGTTTTTATTAAAGTAGTTTAACATACATATTTAGTAGTTAACACGCACGTGTTGCTTTTCTCATTAGTTTAACCTACTGGCTCTGGTCTCTATGCATCTCTATATTAGTTAGCTTCCCTATATTATATTCCTTTGGGTTAACTAATATTGTATTGCTTTTTGGATTAACTAATATTTTATTGTTTTCTTATTAGTTTAATCTGCGTCTGTTGTAGTGTAACAGCCTGTCATGTGAACATTTGTTTAACGCCATCTGTTTTAACTCATTCGTCAGCTAACCTGCATATACTATCTCCTGATTCTATGCATTTTAGTTCCTTAAACACAGATCTCAAAATAACTCATTTCTTAGCATTTAGTTCCTTAAACGGATAATCCATTTTTTTTGAGTGGTATATGGTATTTTTTTTAATTTTATTATTGAAATCCTTAAACGAATAACCTATTTATTAGAGTGCTATATGGTATTTTTTTTTAATTTTATTTTTGAAATTAAAAAAATTAAACTTTGAGTGGTATATTGTATTTTTTTTAATTTTATTTTTGAAATTAAAAAAGTTAAAGTTCCAGCCACGGAATTAATTCCTTACACGGAGCTTTATCTACCACTATGCTATTGATTTTGATTTTTTCAAATAAAAAAAGAAATTAAAATTTTAATAGATTTTAATTGCATAATACAGTGTTCATTAAACATATGGATGTTAATAGCCATTACAGTTTATTTCTGGCGATTATAATCCATGCAATTTAGTTTTCCTTCACATATCTTTGTTTATAGTTATTACTATTTTTATTTTTTAAGATGAAAAAAAGTTTACATGTCAATCACCATTAGTTTTTTTTTTATTTATAGTTATTTCTATTTTTATTTTTTAAGATAAAAATAATCTACATGTCAATCACCATTGATTTTTCTTTTACATATTTATGTTTATAGTTATTGCTATTTTTAATTTTTTAGGATAAAAAAAGTCTACATGTAAATCACCATTACTGTTTATTCCATTAGTTTAACAACCCTGTAATTTATTTTTTCTTTTCTTTTTTATATAATATTTAATTATTACTTTTTTCAATTAAATTTATTTTTTATGTTCTCTTTTATATAAAATTTAATTATTATCTTTTTGAATCAAACCACCTAAATGAAAGAGTTTTTGACTGTATATTTTTATGTTTATAATTGTTTTTTATTTAATTAATTAAATAGAACTTTTCTATACCTTTCTTTTAAGTAAATTGAAAAATTATATCACCGGAATGAAAAATTTATCATCTTTATATTTTTTTTTTATATTTGTTTTTGGTAATTAATTAAATACAAAATTTCTATACAATTCTTTAAGTAAATGAAAAATTATTTTATTATGTGATATGCATTATGTTTAACTGGAATACTTTTATATATTTTTTAATTTTTTTAATAAATTCATTATTTATGTTTATTTTTAATTTAAATATTTTTGTATATCTTTTAAATTTTTTAATAAATTCATTATTTATGTTAATTGTTTTATGTGAATATTTTCCTTTCTATTTACAATATTTCTTTATGTTTGTTATTATTTATATTGTTTTGTATTTTTTATTAAAATTATGTAATTTTTATTTCAATGATATAATGAATGTGTTTCTTTATTTGTGATAATTAATGAGTTTTTTTAAAGCTATATAATGTTATATTAGAAATTCATATTAGAAATTAATCTAATAGAATATTGTGTTTTAAGTAAGGAAGTGTTATGTGAGGCTTGGTTATATAATTTAGGCTTGGGGTTTGGTATTTAAGATTAAAAGGCTTAGGCTTAGGAATATGATTAGGAGTGAGACTTAAGCTTAGGCCTAGGCTAGAGTAGAGTAGAGTGGGTTACTTTAGCCTAGGCTAAGGGAGGATATGATACACTAGGCTATGGTAGGCTATAATAGGGTAGCCTAAGGTGGTAGGATAGGCTATGTTAAGGTAGGGTAAGGTAGGTTAGTATAGGCCATTGTAAGTTAGGCTAGGCTAAGTTAGAATATGGTAGGATAAGTTAGGATATGATAGACTAAGGTGGTAGGATAGGCTATGGTAAGGTAGGGTAAGGTAGGTTAGGCTAGGCTAGGCTAAGTTAGAATAAGATATGCTAAGTTAGGATATAATAGGCTAAGGTAGGACAGAATACGATAAGTTAAGGTAGGATGGGATAGGATAAGTTAAACCGGGAGAGGTTAGGCTAGGTGAAGGTAGGATAGTCTAGGCTAGGTAAAGGAAGGCTAGGATAGGCTAGGCTAGAGTAAAATAAGCTAGAAAAGGCTAGGGTAAAGTAGGGTAGGGTAGGGTAGGATAGTCTAGGCTAAGGTAGGATAGAGTAGGTTAATCTAGGATAGAGTAGGATGGCTAAGTTAAGGTGGGCTAGGGTAGAGTAGTAAGCTAAGATAAGCTAGAGTAAGCTATAATAGAATAGAGCAGGATATGATAGGCTAGAGTAGGCTAGGCCATGCTAGATTAGGTTAGACTAGGATATGATAGTTTAGACTAGAGTAGGCTAGGCTAGGCTAGAGTAGGATAAGATAGGTTAGAGTGGGCTAGGATAGACTAGAATAAGATATCCTAGGATAGAGTAGGCTAGGCTAGTCTATAGTAGGGTAGGCTAGTCTAGAGTAGGATAGAATAGTCTAGGGTAGGATACGATAGGCTATAGTAGGCTAGGAAAGGTTAAGGTAGAGTAGGATAGAGTAGGCTAGGCTATAATAGGATAGGATAGGATAGGTTAGAGTAATATAGGCTAGGCTAGTGTAGGCTATGATAGGCTAGAGTAGGCTAGGATAGGAAAGAATGTGCTAGGCTAGGATAGAGTCATATAGGATAGGTTAGAATGGGATATGCTAGAGTAGACTAGGCTACAATAGAATAGGATAGGATAGGTTAGAGTAATATAGGCTAGGCTAGTGTAGGCTAGGATAGGATAGGTTAGAATAATATAAGCTAGGCTAGTGTAGGCTAGGATAGGCTAGAGTAGGATAGGATAGGATAGAATGTGCTAGGCTAGGATATATCCAGATAGGCTAAGTTAGAATGGGATACGCTAGAGTAGGCTAGGATGGGCTAGAATCAAGCTATGAAAGATTAAGGTAGGGTAGGATCGGTAATGTTAAGGTAGGTTAGGCTAGGATAGACTGGGCTAGGCTTGAGTAGGATAGATTAGGCTAGAGATAGATAGGCTAGGATAAAGTACACTAGGAAAGGTTAAGGTAAGGTAGGCTATCAAGGCTAGGCTAGACTAGGCTAGGAATGGTTAAAGTAAGGTAAGCTAGGTAGGCTAGGCTAGAATAAGTGAGAGTAGAATTGGCTAGGCTAGTTTAAGGTAGGATAGGCTAGGCTAGGATAGTCTAGGTTAGAGTATGCTAGGCTAGGCTAGGATAGGCTAGACTAGTCTAGGGAGTAAGGTAGACTAGGCTAGGATATGTTACTCTAGCCTAGTCTATAGTAGGCTAGGATAGGTTTGAGTGGGCTAGGCTAGGATTGATTGGGATAGGTTATGTTAGATTGGGTTAGGTTGGGTTATAATAGGCTAGGTTAAGGTAGCGTAGGCTATAGTAGCCTAAGGTAGGCTAGATTTTCCTAAGGTAGGCTAGAGTAGGGTATGATAGGATATGGTAGGTTAAGGTAGGGTAGGTTAAAKTAAGCTAGGCTAGTTTAAGGTAGACTAGGCTAGGTTAATGTAGGCTAGGTGAGGTTAGGCTAGGCTAGGTTAGTCTAGGATAGGTTAGGTTAGAATAAGATAGGCTAGGGTAGAGTAGGATGGGCTAGGATAAAGTAGGATAGGATAGGCTAAAGTAGGCTAGGCTATATTAGACTAGAATAGGATAGGCTAGAGTAGGCTAAGGTATGCTAGAGTAGGCTAAGGTATGCTAGAGTAGGCTAGGCTAGGTTAGGCTAGAGTAGGCTAGGCTAGGCTAGGCTAGAGTAGGATATGATAAGCTAGAGTAGGTTAAGCTTGGCTAGGTTAAGGTAGGGTAGGCTAGTTTAAGGTATGGTAAGATAGGTTAAGGTAGGCCATGCTAAAGCAGGCTATGATAGATTAAGTTAGGGTAGAATAGAGTAGGCTAGGCTAAGTTAAGGTCTGGTAGGCTAGGATAAGGTAGTAAAGGCTAAGGTAGGCTAGGCTAAGATAGGCTAGAATGTGGTAGGTAATGCTAAGATAAGGTAGGATAGGATAGGATAGGATACAATAAGATAGGCTAGGCTAGGATAAGATAGGCTAGGTTATGATAGGTTAAGGTAGGGTACATTAGACTGAGCTAGGATAAGTTAGAGTATGTCAGGTTAAGCTACATTAGTCTGATTTAGGATAGGGTAGGGAAAGCTAAGATAAGATAGGTTAGGATAGGTTAAGGTAGGGTTGGCTAGAATGAGTTAGGATAAGATAGAGTATGTCAGGTTAAACTACATTATTCTGAGTTAGGATAGGGTAGGGTAAGATAAGATAGGTTGGAGTAGGCTAGGATAGGCTTGGCTAGGAAATGTTAGGTTAGTCTAAGCTAAGGTAGGCTAGAGTAGGTCAGGGTAGGCTAAAGTAGTCCATTGTAGGATAGGCTAGGATAAGGGTAGGCTAGGCTAGGGTAGGCTAGGATAGGCTAGTTTAGGTTAGGCTAGGCTAAGGGTAGGTTAGACTAGGATAAGGGTAGGCTACAGTAGGCCAGGGTAGGCTATAGTAGGCTAGGTTAGGCTAGGGTAGGGTAGAGCTTGCTAGGGTATGCTAGAGTAGGATAGGGTAGGCTAGGGTAAACTAAAGTAGGCCAGGATAATCTAGAGTTGAAAGGGTAGGCTACGGTAGGCTAGGGTGCGTTAGGCTACATTAGCATAGACTAGAGTAGAATAGGCTAGAATATGCTAAAGTAGGCTAGGCTAGGCTAGGCTAGAATAGGCTAGAGTAGGGTGGGCTTGAGTAGGTCATCCTAGGTTAGGAAAAGGTAGAGTAGGCTAGACTAGGTTAAGGTAGCTATGATAGGCCAAGATATGATAGGCTACACTATGCTATTGTAGGCTAGGCTATGCTAAGGTAAGGTAGTCTAGGTTAAGGTAAGGTAGACTAGAGTAGGCTAGGTTAGGTTAAAGTAGGATAAACTACATAGGTTAGGTTATGCTAGGATAAGATATGTTAGGTTAAGGAAGGATAGGATAGGATAGATTAAGGTAGCATAGGCTAGTCTAGGTTAAGGTAGGATAGACTAGGCTAGGTTAAGGTAGGAGAGAATAAGCTAGGTTAAATTAGAGTAGGTTGGGTTAGGTTAAAGTAGACTAGGCTAGGTTAGATTAGGCTAGGCTAGGCTAGATTAGGCTAGGAGAGAATAAGGTAGGGTAGGCTAGAGTAGACTAAGCTAGTTTAGGGTAGACTAAGCTAGGTTAGGTTAATCTAGGATAACTAGGTTAAGGTAGGATAAGCTAGTATAAGATATGCTAGGCTAGGATATGTTTGGATAGAGTAGGTTAGTCTAAGATAGGGTATGGTAGGCTAGGACAACCTATGGTAGGGTAGGTTAACATAGGGTAGGATAATTTAAAGTAGTGTACGCTATCATATGCTAGACTAATTTTATGTAGGCTAGGCTAGGATAGGTTAGTAAAGTTTCAACTAGGTTAAGATAGGCTAGGCTAGGTAAGGTTAGCCCATGCTAGGCTATAGTGGATTAGGCTAGAATAAAGTAGGCTAGGTTAAGGTAGGCTAGGATAGCTTAAGGTAGGATATGACAGAGCATATTATCTAGGCTAGAGTTGACTAGGCTACGATATAGTAGGCTAGGTTGGGTTAGTGTAGGCTAGGCTAAATTAAGGTAGAGTAGGATAGAGTAGGTTTGGATATGTTAAGATAGAGTAGGATAGAGTGGGATAAACTATTTTAAGGTAGGTTAAGATATTTTCGGACCAGTTAGTTTAGGCTACACTAGGACATGATATGATAGGGTAGTGTAGGGTAGGGTGGAGTAGGTCAAGCTAGGCTAGTCTAAGATACACTAGGATAAGTTAGGATAGAGTAGGTTAGGATAGGAAAGAGTAGGCTAAGCAAGGCTGGCCTAGAGTAGTGTAGGATAAGATAGAGTAGGATAAGCTAGGCTAGGATAAGATAGAGTAGGATAGGCTAGGCTAGAGTAGGAATGGGATGATGAGTTGTCTCCAGCTCCAGTTTTTCCACCATCTCGGTTGAAACGAGATTATCTATGCTACTGCTGTCCACGATAACCTTGCATACCCTATCCTTGGTCTTCCAAGCTGTTCTAAAAAGTCTGGTCCTTTGAGTTGAGTCCTCCACCTCCTTTCTGGGTGTTAAGAGAGCTTTACACATCATCAGTGACCTTTCACCTTCAACATCTTCGGCCTCAACATCCCGCTTTTGTGCTTCCGTGATGTGATCTTCTCCAATGTCCTTCTTTTTCTCTAGACACTCGAATGACTTGTGCCCATTCTTTCCACATGTGAAGCATGTGATGACTCCAGCTCTTCCTCTTCCTCTACCTCTAGTACCAGGAAACATGTTATTATCAGCATATCCTCCACTCTGTTCATTATGTTGTTCTCTTTTCTCAGCATGTTTCCCTCGCTATGAACTTCCACCTCCCTCGGTTCGATTCTGAGGCTTTTTCCAGTCGTCCTTCGGCTTCTTGTTTCTTTCTTGGGCAGCTGCCTTGCCTCTAGGATGACTTCTGCCTCGACCCCTTTGACCTTGCCTACAGATCAACTTTTCCTCATCTTTCAAAGCCATCTGATAAGCATCCTCTACCGTTCGTATGGGTACCATGCTCAATTCATCCTGAATGTCGTATATCAGACCATTGAGATATCTAGCAACCTTCTCATCATCTCTCTCTCGATGACCTACCCTAATTTTTAGTCGATAGAATTCCTCAGCGTATTATTTCACTGTCATTAGCTTCTGTCTCAGGTTCTGCATCCTCTTGAACAGAGTAATTTGATAGTCTCTCGGGATGAACTTTTCCTTCATCTTTGCAATCATTCGATCCCAACTCTTGATCTTCTGCTTTCATTTGCAGCATCTATCTTCTTGTAGCTCATCCCACCATAAAGTTGCATGTCCTTTCAAGCGTTTGACAACATGTCTAACCTTATTATCCTCTTCGATATCCTCATAATCGAAGTAGGTGTCAAGAGCTCTAATCCAACCCAGAAGCTCTTCTGCATCCAGATTTCCCTCATAGACTGAAATGTCCATCTTCAGCTTTGCACCCATCCTGGCAATAGATTTGATTAGGCGTTCATTTGATGCATCTTCGACTGCAACTTCCTCTTAATGTTTAACCTCAATTTCACTCTCGGAATCACTGAGATCCCCCTCACTAACTGTGCGTCTCTGCGTTGTCTCCATGTCTTCAAGTATTGCTTAGAGATCACGCATTTGTCTTTCCATTTATGGATTAGTTACCTGCTTGCCTCTTCTTCTCACCTCCCTATCCTCTGAATCAGGTGATTGTCTTTCTCTCCTCGGCGGCATGGAGAATTCTCCTTCTTCTCTCCTATAGAAAGCAAAGAGATATTCATGCTTTGATACCAAACTTGGTGCAGCCGCACCCGCAGGCACGCACACTCACACAAGATCTTTTTCTTCACACAACCCGAAGAACTCAAATGTTCTTCTAATTCTCTATCGGGAATTTTCCTTACCCACAACAACTCTTCAAAAGATCTCTCTTAACTGTTGGGAAATCGGAATTCATGATTTCGTGATTTCTGTGGATGTGTGTTTTGTGCCTCACGACTCCCTGAAATACGACGTGAGTCAACGTTGACCTTTTCCCTTTCTATCGGGGTTTCTCCTATCGCGATTTCGCCACTCGCGATGTCAGCAAATTGAATTTCCAAACTCCGAACCCCGATGTGTCGAAACTCCGACGCACATGTGTGAGTTGACCTTTCAAAGGTCCCGTCCCTTCTATCAGGATTTCGGGGTTCACAGGATCGCGAATCCTGATGTCAATGGATTTGAGACCTTCCTTTTCCTGATCCCCGAGACTGTGTGCCACCTGTCCTCCAATAACTTCCTGTGGCCCACACACAGCTATCCCATCGGGATATCGCATTTCATGATTCCAAACTACAAGAGTTTCTTTCCTTCGAAATCTTCGATGCTCCGAACTCTGATTCCTTTGAATCTCCTGACACGCGTCCCAATTTATGGAAGGTTCTGAGCTCGTCGGGATATCATTAATCGTGATATCGCAATCTCCATTCTAATAATTTGGAGGCTCGGCCTACGAAACCTCGATACGCGATACACGCATAGATCCAACGGTCCTGGCTGGCTTGGATCAACGCTCTATCTGTCCTGATCTTATCCTTTGGGAATACGCCACTGTATCTCCCCTGCACATCTACAAGATCTGACGACTCTCGGAGATTCACGGATTCTCCTTAGAGAATATCGACCGTCCATTTCTTCCTTCATGAAGACCCATTCACCTGTGCGAAAACTTGCAACGCCTCCTTGAATACTTCAACCACAACTTTTCTGTGAAATCCTTCGACGAATTCAAGGATCTATCCTTCCTGATATTTTCCCACGGCTTTGGTCTTCAGAAAGAAAACCCCTTTGCACACACCCCTTGCGGCAAATCTTCAACCATGCCTAAGTGTTGAAGTCACTCGACTCTATGCACACCTGCAGCAGCAGTCTTTTAACACTTCCCTCAGGTTCACAACCCTGAGACCTTTTACCAACTTGCACACTCCTTGCACAGCTTCAATAACCTAATTTAGTTCTGGGTGAATGAGAACCAAAGGTCTCTCTATTTGAACCCTCTGTCAACGCACTCCTTGCAGACAATTCGACTGCACTCCTTGTATGAATTCTCTGGCTCAAATAGAGAAACAATTGAAACTCATTCCTTCACCCTCTCAGATTTCAATTTAACCATGAAATCACATACACAACATATAAAAGAAAATGTATAACTGGAAGCAAACATCAAATGAGCATAACATCCATACACAGAGAACATACACAGAACCATGAATTTGAATCAAAGCTTCTTCTATTAATTCTAATATCAATACATGGGTGTTCTTTTTACAGCTCTCTGCATGCTCTTTCTCTCAAATGCTTCTCAATAATCATACAATGATACAATGAGGGTGTCTATATCCGTTTTCCCTCCTCCTTCTAAAATTGTCTAATCTATGAATTAAAATCCTATCTACCAGCATTAACTATCTTAAATGTCATCTATCTACTAAAGGACGAGAACTATCCGCTCAAGGTCCATTTACAATATACAAGGGCGCCTCTTCTTAAATGACTCATTTAAGATTTGTGCAACAACTTCCGAGGCAATTTCAAAATCTGTGTTGGCTTATCCAGTTGTCCTCCGCTTCTACGCTGGCTTGCTTGATGAGTCGACGATGCTCCTGCATCAACAAGTCAAACATTTAAATGAACCAAAGCATGGATTTTACAATGTTTTAATATTAAATGAAGAGGAGGCTATTGTAATCAATTTATGGATATTTATTGGATACAAACCCATTGCAATCATTGAAAAATATTTGCAAGAGATGTAGATTTGGAGAAATTGGGATTTCAATTAAACCAGAAAAAATAATGAACCCACTAACCTAAATACATTTTCTAGTTGTGACACAACACATGATGTACAATTCACAACTACAATAGACAATATGTTGAAGTATTGAGAAATCAAACTTTTAATTTATCTTATAAAGATCATATTTATAGAGAACAGAATTTTCGAATCACACCTTAAAGTTTGAAAGATATTTAAAACTTTACAATTCAAAACAAATAGGCAATGNAGTTGTGACACAACACATGTTGTACAATTCACAACTACAATAGACAATATGTTGAAGTATTGAGAAATCAAACTTTTAATTTATCTTATAAAGATCATATTTATAGAGAACAGAATTTTCGAATCACACCTTAAAGTTTGAAAGATATTTAAAACTTTACAATTCAAAACAAATAGGCAATGGATATCTTGAACTTAAGCTGGTTGTAGGAAATGCGACTATTGTAGCTTTGATGGAAAAGCATTCAAAATATTTTTCTGATATTATGAATATCATAGGCACAAGTTATCAAAATATATGATTGTATAAATGATGTTGGAAGATAAATACCAATTTCTAGGCT
>JASDQU010104527.1:77588-92754 GCA_032191745.1 Picea mariana
AGTTGGTTAAAGACACAGGAAAAGACAATGTGTGTCATATGTAACCAATGAATGGTTCAAAAGACAGAGGAGGAAAAAAAAGAGAAACTATCTAT
Organism: Picea mariana; assembly: GCA_032191745.1. Lineage (NCBI taxonomy): Eukaryota > Viridiplantae > Streptophyta > Pinopsida > Pinales > Pinaceae > Picea > Picea mariana. The sequence continues at coordinate 77,684 of JASDQU010104527.1, forward strand.
CCATTACCAATGAATGGTTCAAAAGATAGAGAAGGCAAAAAAGGAAAAGTATCTATCCGTTGAAGGGAGATGGGAGAAGTAATACATATATCTCATTTCTTACCTTTTTTTCAACATTTTGCTGTTGCTACTCGTGTGATTTTGAGTCCGAGTTTGTATAATGTACGTGATCGAGTCTGAATACCTCTTCCTCCTCTATAGTGTTTCACATATGAGTTTGTAAATTGTGTGCAGTCGATTCCGAGTCATGTGCATCGGATCATCCACTGGAGCAAACAACTTCAAGCTCGGTTGATCTTCTGGGCGATCACTGCTCTCTGAACGGTACATTTGACTTTTATTTCTGCTTCCCTGTGTTTTTTTAGAAGTCCTATTTTTTTTTTAATTTCATTAAACAATTTTATTAGCTGCCCTCTCTTCTTTTTTAGAAGCCCTAGTTTTTTTCTTAATTTCATTAAACAATTTTAATTTCGTGCATATATCTAATCTCGTGCATAACCTTGCTTTATTCCTATCAATTTAATTTTGCCGAATATTTTTTAAAAGTAAATAGCATCGAATTACAGTTTTTACACACGGGACAAGGTTGGTTGGATGAGGCCAGCTAGCCCCATCCAGGAAACTCAAAATTGCCGAACACTTTGAACAACAAAATAGGTCGACCACATCTTGTATGCTAAAGACAAAACAAACGAAGCACCAGTGAATGCGCAACCGATGGAAAAACCAAAACTTCCGGACGGAGGTAGTTGGTGTAGGGTACGCCCTTCCTGGTTCAAAAGACCAGCTCCTATCAATTTAATTTAAGTGAAATTATTTCATGCTTAGGTCAAGAGCATATCCCAAATCTCATACATGCATAGCCTATCTTTGGTTCTATCAATTTAATTGAAATTATTTCATGTTCCGCTTTTGCTTATCCCAAATCTCAGGCATAGAGTCGAATTAATTAAAATTATTTCATGTCCGGCTATGTTCTTTTTAGTGTAAATGACCTGGTTGGAAAAACTCGAGAGTAGAAGGAAGTCTGTCCATCCTTCCATTTAATTTGACAAAGTCCCTTTGAAACCCTCATTGAACGAATCAGAGCCCTTTGAAACCCTCATTCGTCAATGAACAGCTATATGTGTGGCTCTATCTTCTATTCCCTTATTTCTCAATAGTTTAACCTTATGGCTCCAGATGTTATCTGCCATGTTTATTAAATTTAAGTTTTTGTTAAAGTAGTTTAACATACAAATTTAGTAGTTAACACGCACATGTTGTTTTTTTATTAGTTTAACCTATTGGCTCTGGTCTTTATGCATCTCTCCCTATATTATATTCCTTTGGGCTAACTAATATTTTATTGCTTTTGGGATTAACTAATATTTTATTGCTTTCTGATTAGTTTAATCTGCGTCCGTTGTAGTGTAACAGCCTGTCATTGCTTGTTATTGAATTTAGGTTTTTTAACAGTTTAACCAGACATGATCCATAAATATTGCTCGTGAACATTTGTTTAACAACCTGCATATACTATCTCCTGATTCTATGCATTTTAGTTTCTTAAACAGAGAACCCAAAATAACTCATTTCTTAGCATTTAGTTCCTTAAATGGATAACCCATTTTTTAGAGTGGTATATGGTATTTTTTTTAATTTTATTTTTGAAATCCTTAAACGAATAACCCATTTTTTAGAGTGGTATATGGTATTTTTTTTAATTTTATTTTTGAAATTAAAAAAATTAAAGTTCCAGCCATAGATTTAATTCCTTACACGGATAAGCTTTATCTACCACTATGCTATGCTATTGATTTTGATTTTTTTAAATAAAAAAAGAAATTAAAATTTTAATAGATTCTAATTGCATAATACAGTGTTCATTAAACATATGCATGTTAATAGCCATTACAGTTTATTTCTGGCGATTATAATCCATGCAATTTAGTTTTCCTTCACATATCTTTGTTTATAGTTATTATTATTTTTATTTTTTAAGATAAAAAAAAGTTTACATGTCAATCACCATTAGTTTTTTTTTTTATTTATAGTTATTTCTATTTTTATTTTTTAAGATAAAAATAATGTACATGTCAATCACCATTGATTTTTCTTTTACATATTTTTGTTTATAGTTATTGCTATTTTTATTTTTTTAGAATAAAAAAAGTCTACATGTAAATCACCATTACTGTTTATCTCATTAGTTTAACAACCCTGTAATTTATTTTTTCTTTTCTTTTTTATATAATATTTAATTATTATTTTTTCAATTAAATTTAATTTTTATGTTCTCTTTCATATAAAATTTAATTATTATCTTTTTTTCATCAAACCACCTAATGAAAGAGTTTTTGACTGTATATTTCTATGTTTATAATTGTTTTTTATTTAATTAATTAAATAGAAAATTTCTATACCTTTCTTTTAAGTAAATTGAAAAATTATATCACCCGAATGAAAAAATTATCATCTTTATATTTTTGTGTTTATATTTTTTTTTGATTAATTAATTAAATACAAAATTTCTATACAATTCTTTAAGTAAATGGAAAAATTATTTTTTTAATGTGATCTTCATTATGTTTAACTGGAATACTTTTGTATATTTTTTAATTTTTTTAATAAATTCATTATTTATGTTTATGTTTAATTTAAATATTTTTGTATATCTTATAATTTTTTAATAAATTCATTATTTATGTTAATTATTTTATCTGAATATTTTCCTTTCTATTTACAATATTTCTTTATGTTTGTTATTATTTATATTGTTTTGTATTTTTTATTAAAATTATGTAATTTTTATTTCAATAATATAATGGATGTGTTTTTTTATTTGTGATAATTAATGAGTTTTTTTAAAGCTATATAATGTTATATTAGAAATTTATATTAGAAATTAATCCAATAGAATATTGTGTTTTAAGTAAGGAAGTGTTATGTGAGGCTTGGGTATAGAATTTAGGCTCGGGGTTTGGTATTTAAGATTAAAAGGCTTAGGCTTAGGGATATGATTAGGAGTCAGACTTAAGCTTAGGCCTAGGCTAGGCTAGAGTAGAGTGGATTACTTTAGCCTAGGCTAAGGGCGTATATGATACACTAGGCTATGGTAGGCTATAATAGGGTAGCCTAAGGTGGTAGGATAGGCTATGTTAAGGTAGGGTAAGGTAGGTTAGGATAGGCCATTGTAAGTTAGGCTAGGCTAAGTTAGAATATGGTAGGATAAGTTAGGATATGATAGACTAAGGTGGTAGGATAGGCTATGGTAAGGTAGGGTAAGGTAGGTTAGGCTAGTCTAGGCTAAGTTAGAATAAGATATGCTAAGTTAGGATATAATAGGCTAAGGTAGGATAGAATACGATAAGTTAAGGTAGGATGGGACAGGATAAGTTAAACTGGGAGAGGTTAGGCTAGGTGAAGGTAGGATAGTCTAGGCTAGGTAAAGGAAGGCTAGGCTAGGCTAGGCTAGAGTAGGCTAGGCTAGAGTAAAATAAGCTAGAAAAGGATAGGGTAAAGTAGGGTAGGGTAGGGTAGGATAGTCTAGGCTAAGGTAGGATAGAGTAGGCTAATCTAGGATAGAGTAGGATGGCTAAGTTAAGGTGGGATAGGGTAGAGTAGTAAGCTAAGATAAGCTAGAGTAAGCTATAATAGGATAGAGCAGGATATGATAGGCTAGAGTAGGCTAGGCCACGCTAGATTAGGTTAGACTAGGATATGATAGTCTAGACTAGAGTAGGCTAGGCTAGGCTAGAGTAAGATAAGATAGGTTAGAGTGGGCTAGGATAGACTAGAATAAAATATCCTAGGATAGAGTAGGCTAGGCTAGTCTAGAGTAGGGTAGGCTAGTCTAGAGTAGGATAGAATAGTCTAGAGTAGGATACGATAGGCTATAGTAGGCTAGGAAAGGTTAAGGTAGAGTAGGATAGAGTAGGCTAGGCTATAATAGGATAGGATAGGATAGGTTAGAGTAATCTAGGCTAGGCTAGTGTAGGCTATGATAGGATAGAGTAGGCTAGGATAGGAAAGAATGTGCTAGGCTAGGATAGAGTCATATAGGATAGGTTAGAATGGGATAGGCTAGAGTAGACTAGGCTACAATAGAATATGATAGGATAGGTTAGAGTAATATAGGCTAGGCTAGTGTAGGCTAGGATAGGCTAGAGTAGGATAGGATAGGATAGAATGTGCTAGGCTAGGATAGATCGAGATAGGCTAAGTTAGAATGGGATAGGCTAGAGTAGGCTAGGATGGGCTAGAATCAAGCTATGAAAGATTAAGGTAGGGTAGGATAGGTAATGTTAAGGTAGGTTAGGCTACGATAGACTGGGCTAGGCTGGTGTAGGATAGATTAGACTAGATCTAGATAGGCTAGGATAAAGTACACTAGGAAAGGTTAAGGTAAGGTAGGCTAGAGTAGGCTAGGAATGGTTAAAGTAAGGTAGGCTAGGTAGTCTAGGATATAATAAGTGAGAGTAGGATTGGATAGTCTAGTTTAAGGTAGGATAGGCTAGGCTAGGATAGTCTAGGTTAGAGTATGCTAGGCTAGGCTAGGATAGGATAGACTAGTCTAGGGAGTAAGGTAGAGTAGGCTAGGATATGCTACTCTAGCCAGTGTGAATTGATTTTAGGGTCTAATAGAGACTCAAAGAGCTGATTCGACTCATTTTATTGAATATCGTTGACCGGTAGGTTGCAAAACCCTGAGGAGAGTAGGGGGGAAACATCAATTTGTATCAGATCCAAATATTTAATTTATGTAGGAAAAGGAGATAAAGGAGATACTGTGATACCATCAAGTTGTATCAGAGCGCAAAATTTAGGTTCTGTAAGAAATAACAGTCAGTAGACAGCCAGGTGGGATGCAAGGGAAAGTTGTAGGTGCTCTTAGTTGCAAGGTAACCATAATACTTTCCACGACGGTAGGCAAAGGAGGAAAATGGCTACTAAAGGCCATAAGCATGGTGAAGGAAAGGACCACCAATAGAAAAACAAAGCAGAGATGGATAAAGAGATCAAGGAGATAAGAGCATAAATGGAGAGGCTGACATTGAATATGCGACAAGAGGCACATGTGCACTGGAAGTATGAATGGACAATGAAGGAGAGAGAAAAGTGACCTCTCCAGATTTTTTTTCTAGGTGGAAAAAATAGGTGTTGAGGAGGTGGTAGAGGGAGGTTAAAACCCTTAGTGATAGAGAAGAGAAAATGGTTTACATTTGTGAGCCAGAAGTTGGGGAGAACCTTAGTAAGGAGGAAGTGAGATCGGTTAATATCTTAAATTGCTAGGAGGGTAGAGATGAATTGTCAAATTGCCAGGTGGGAAATGACATGAGATAAATGGAGGATATCATGAAATGCTAGGAGGGTAGTGATGGATATTCAGGTTTCTAGGTGGGCAATGAAATGAGATCATCTAAAGATCCCATAGACTTCCAGGAGGGAAGAAGTGAAATCCCAAGTTTCCAGCTGGATAGGGGAGATAAAATGAGACTGTCTGAGAGTCTCGAGAACTCGAAGATAAGTTCAGATCATCAAGGGGTGATGGAAGAGGAGGATCAGAGAAGCGTTTTGATCATTGTCGAAATCAGAGAATTCCTTCCAACTAGCCTAGCAGAGACTAGAATATGTGTTGCAGGTGCAACATCAGAAAGAAAGTCAACAGATACTGTCATAAAGGAGGAGAAGGAGAAGACATCAAAATCTGCCCCAATAGAAGAATATGAGTATATAGTTAAGATTCTCACTCAGTGGGAGGAAGAGCTAGATATGTTGGAGGATTGGTTGAACAATCTAGAACCAAAAGGAGGATGCAAAGAGATAGTCATGCAGATTGGAGAAGAATGCTAGCATGAGGAGCAGCTGGAGAAAGTTGGAGCTTGATGTAGCCGCACTACTCTCCTGAGGGTTCTGTGACATCCTAGTTAAGGATTATCAATAAAATGAGTCGAATAATCTCTTCAAGTATTTTCTAGACCCTGAAATCAATTCACATAGGCCCCCTTTGGTTAACCACACACCCTTTCCCTAGTGTTTCTGGTAAACTAAGTGGTGAGTGCTAGATCCTCTATTAGGCCCTTCTTCCTTATGACCATGGGCTATGACCTTTGTCTAGCCACCTTCTCGAATTCAGGCTTAGATTTTTTTGAGTGCAGCTGATTCCTTTTTCCATGAAGTCTGGACTGACGAAATCACCCTAACGAGATCTATTGGCTGTGCTTATCCAACAACCAATGACCATGATTCACTTAGGAACTTTGGATTTGGGAGTTTTGAGAATTCCAAACATCTTTTCCTCCAGATTGATTCATACATGGAGCTATGGATCTAGCGTTGCGTGCTCAACTTGACCAACTGTGAATATTTTCCCTTGTCCCTACTTCGGGCAACTTCTAGTCAATGCTCCTATGCCCCTCTTTATCCTAGAGTGTAAATCCTCCGATGTGATAGATATTCTTCCATGTGTCCTGTCCCAATGGATGACTCCACTTCATCCTTCAGGAGTTCACATGCCTTCACACTTCACTTCTTCCCGAGTGACTATTCTCCAGAGTGAATCTCCAATCTCTAGGTGTCCCTCCATTTATCAATGACCCCTATTGAATTTGGCCTTTGGGACTTTAAACCTTCGGGAATTTACTCTCCAATCTTCCTGAAGTTTCCTATCTACAAAGTGATGGAACTAACGCCACGTGTCCAAACCACTAACTGTTAGGATTTCTTCTTACGTCTGGAGCTTCAGATGACTTCTAGTCAACGATTCCACTTCCTCCTTTCATTTCCAGAGTAAACACTTATGGATTCCATGATCTGATGACATGTGTCCCTCTTAGATAGACGACCATAATGTACTTCACTACTTCAGGGTTTAGGAGTTTTGGATTCACCACTCTCACTTTCCTCCGAAGTGTTCTTCTTATGAAGTACACAGATCTATGCCATGTGTCCTTCTAGATCCAACGGTCCAAAATTGTTCGGCCTTCACGACTTCATGAGAATTTATCTTCGCTCCACGTAAATATTTCAGAGATTTATCTCCTGAACTTTCTGATCTGCTGCTACATACCCTCTTTGATACCGATGGCTAGGATTTCACTTCACCTCTTCAGGACTGCAATGATCGGGCTCCTTAAGCACTTTCAAACCTATGAATACATGAAGGGTCAAAGGATTTTAAGACTATGCTCCGTGAAAATATCCCAGATCTCATGGTCTAGGAATACCCTGATTCCTCCGAATGGATCTTCTTCGTTGATTGTGAAATTTTTAGTGGTCTCCTCCCTACTAAATAATTTCCCTCCGCTATCTCTTATGATCTTGTTCCTCCTTAAAAATTCTAAACTTCTCATAATGTTTCCTCGGCACATAGACAAATGTCGACCCTATGCACACCTTGCACTCGCTCAATTCCCACCGGGAAGAGCTCTACAAAATATTCATCAACTTTGTTTTATACACCTTCTTTGCACAGTTAAGAACCAAATATATGAATACAAAAGAACCACAATATATATACAATAACAATATGAAAAATCTCCTTTATTACCATCAAACCCTTAAGGTAGGGCAACACCATACAATGGATCCTATTATGGAAGGGAACCTCTCCTGTTCACTTGCCTCTTCGAGGGGGCAACCTCCTAATGAGCTTCAGCTCCAAATACAATAATTCTCTTCATATCTCATTACATTGCTTGAACCCCTTTATATAGTGCTACCATCACCTAAGAACATTCTAGAGGAGGAATCTTCTAGAAGTAGAACCTTCTAAGAAGTCCTCTTACATTTACTATATCTAACTACCATAGTGGGTCTTATTTAATAATATAGTGGACCTAGTCCACCTTACATTGAATGACCTCCACTATTATCATTATGGGCCCTATGGGCCCCCCCACTACCTCTCTAGCTACCTTACATTCCATCCCCCTTATGAAAGCGTTGTCCTCAACGCTTGATGTACAACCATATACCAGGGTCCCATGGATAATTGTGGATCGTAATGCTGAAGAAGACTGAAGAACCAAAGTCCCATGTAGAAAGGAAATCCACCATGCTAAAGTAGTACGAACACCATTGTAAGCCCGGGTCGCATGTCCAAGTTCTCCTGTGAACTCCCTGTAGAATATTTTGGAACCCAATAACCAACTCCAAATGATGCTCCAAATACTAACACCTATCATGTGGATCCAAATAAGAAGATCCATCCACATAGTGGAAAAGGGTTGTAGCAGAATCTGGAAGGAATAATATCACTGTAGAATATGCAGATTGAACGCTGGTAACTAGCTCTTGATGTGGGACATTGATGTTCTCTACAAAAGGTGGAGTAGAGTCATCAAATAAAATATGGAAGTGGTTGTCATCCCAGAAATGACAACTATCCATATACCAATCATCACAATCGTCCTCAAAATCATACCAAGCATATCTTTCTTGGTTATATTCATGCATGAGGCCCTGCATAAGAAATCTCTCCTGCATGTTCTTCAATGAAGCTTGAATACTACGAAAACTATCATTGAGGCCATATGTGAGGATATCTGTGAGGCCATGTGTGAGGCTGTTTGTGAGGCCATGTGCAAATGCATCCAATCTATCATCCAATTGGGGTTTGAATGATTCAAGAATTTCTTTCAAGTTTTGAGATGAAATATCCATCTAAGCACCCTATGAAATCTTCGGTCCTGCAGCCATCATGAAAAAACTTAAATAAATAGATCCAATAAGTTTCGGCAGAAAATCACGGCTTTTTCTGGAAAAACCCTAAAAAACTGTTGAACTTGAAATGCTCATAACTTCACTTCCCGGACTCCGTTTTGGCTGATTTTTTTTTTAAATTGGGTGAAATTGTGAGAATAACTCAGATATGTAATTAACTTGGGCAAATTAGGCCTCCAAATTCTACATAAATAAAAACAAATTGCGTCGCCGTCCACAGAAAAAACCCTGAAAAATTGCAGATTTTAAAACCTCAATATCTTGACCTTTCGGACTCCGTTTCAGACGATTTTTTTTTTAAATTGGGTGTTTTTCTGAGAGGAACTCAGATATACAACCATTTTCTACAAATTTTGTGCAAAAATATACTGAAAATGTCTGGAATGTCACGGCCCTCTTTTTTCTTCTCCAAAAAAAAAATCTGCAAAAATAAAAATAGTTGCCCAAAACTCCGGCCCTGGAAAGTTCTCTGATACCACTAGTTAAGAACCAAATATCTGAATACAAAAGCACCAAAATATATATACAATAACAATATCAAAAATCTCCTTTATTATTATCAAACCCTTAAGGTAGGGCAACACCATACAATGGATCTTATTATGGAAGGGATCCTCTCCTGTTCACTTGCCTCTTCGAGGGGGCAACCTCCTAATGAGCTTCAGCTCCAAATACAATAATTCTTTTCATATCTCATTACATTGCTTGAACCCCTTTATATAGTGCTACCATCACCTAAGAACATTCTAGAGGAGGAATCTTCTAGAAGTAGAACCTTCTAAGAAGTCCTCTTACATTTATTATATCTAACTACCATAGTGGGTCTTATTTAATAATATAGTGGACCTAGTCCACCTTACATTGAATGACCTCCACTATTATCACTATGGGACCTATGGGCCCCCCCACTACCTCTCTAGCTACCTTACAAATTTTTAGTGGTCTCCTCCCTACTAAATAATTTCCCTCCGCTATCTCTTATGATCTTGTTCCTCCTTAAAAATTCTAAACTTCTCATAATGTTTCATCGGCACATAGACAAATGTCGACCCTATGCACACCTTGCACTCGCTCAATTCCCACCTGGAAGAGCTCTACAAAATATTCATCAACTTTGTTTTATACGCCTTCTTTGCACAGTTTCTCCTCCAAGGTATTCAATAACCTTGAGGATACTCTTTGAGTCTGTAATAATCCTAGGGTTCCCTCCTGGCATGTTCTCTTCTGAATTCGAATTGAAATTCATATGTGCACTCATTGCGTTGACTCACATAGTTCTCAATACTCTATTTTGAACTCCTTTCACTTAACCTAAAAGAACCCATAACAACCCAACAAACTCACAGAAATATAGTGAAGTCTATATTATCCCTGCATATGAAACCTATCACATACATCTACAACATGTATTCATAAAACACACACATGACATTCATAAAACAAATATTCACCACACATAAACTCATAAACAGTGAAATATTCTATTTTATATTAATATCTGAATGTTTGGCTACAATATGTGCAATCTTTGACTACAACAGAGTCTCATCTCTCCCCTCCTTCTCCGAACTAGAATAATATAAAAAATGATTACAAGGATTTTACAAAAGAGGGGATCCTCAAGCCTTCCTGCCAAACTACACTAGTGGTGTCTAATCACCATTAAAATGCCTATCTACTAAGGATTATTACAATAAATGAAAATCTATTCCAAAATAGATCTAGATCAACCTATCATTAGCCATTAAAGGAAACTCTATCTACATCCTTTACACAGGCATCAACTCGCTCTGCTAAAACCTTACAACATTTAATAACAATTTATGACATTGAATTTTTAAATTCAAGGTTTAATGAGAGGGTTCGTGCCTCTCTCCCTTCTTGAATCTGCACTGATGTGTTGAATAGCTGGCGCTTGCTAAGGTTGAAAGGATTCTCCTACATCATAGTTACTTGGAATTAGAAAGTATTTGTAGCTGCATAATTATTCATCTAATTTGTAAGCAAGTATTTCCATCTACCATATTCAAGGGAAAGCTTCTATGTGGTGGGACCAATTGAATAAATTCAAGAACATTAATAAAAACAAGGCCTCTTGTAAGAAATTTAAAAGTTATTTCCAATAGAAATACCTCTCATAGAATTATTATGACAAGAATATACAAGATTTATTTGAACTCAAGCTAGGGAACCTGACTATAGAAGAATATGAGAATAAATTATTAGAGTTGTTGAGGTATGTGGAATTCGTCAAGGATGAGAAAGTTAAAATTCAAATATTCTTCAGTGGACAAGTCCATCATTTTATAGAGATAGGATTCAATTTAATGAACCTATGACTCTAGAAGAGGCCATTAGGAAGGCCAAATACATATATGAGAAGAACAAAGGAATATCAATGGTGTTGAATTATTGGAGTGATAATAAAAATGATAAAGTGGATCAAAGGAAAAAAGTATCAAGACATCTTTTCTTAGGAACAAATCTAATTCCTATCATCAATGATATCCATCTCTAAGTGACTCCAAGATGGTAGAATATTTGGGGAAAATAAAAATACAACCAATCAAGTGTTGGGGTTGTAAGGGAGATCATAGGTACATAGATTTTCATCATAGAGTGGATATAATGAGGAATGTACACAATATTCACGAAGACACTATAGTATATGTGGGTAGAAGTGTTCCAATGATATATGCATCCCTAGTGAATTGACATGTAAAACCTCAGTCTCATATGATTGAGGCAGAAGGTAATATTATCAATCATGATGTTGCTATTTTAATTGACTAAGGTGCATGTCATAATTAAATTGGTCCTAATATAGTGGATAGATTTCATTAGAATGTGAATAAACTTAAAAAATAATAGTTGGTATAGCTAGAAACTAGGACCAAAAGAAGAATTAATGAGAATTTGAGGAGCTACCCATAGAACTTAATGATGTAAACTCAATTATAGATCTTAGTATCATACCATTTGGTTCTTATGATATATTAATTGGAATGGATTGGTTGGAACATCATAATGCTATGTTATATTATCATAACAAGACATTTACATGTATTACTGAAGAAGGAAAATCTAGCCTAATGAAGGGGATCCTAAGACTCATTTCTATAAGGAAACTTGTAGCCTTACAATTGAGGAGGTTCTTGAAAAAAGGATGCCAAATGTTTGCAAACCATGTGGAAGATCCTACTAAGGGAAAAGGTCAAAGTCTTGAATATTTTTTAGTTCTATAAGAGAATGAAGATATGTTTGGGAAGATAGCAGGTTTTCCACCCAAGAGAAACATAGAATTCTCTATTGAATTAATTGATAGAGTTTCCCTGATATCCAAAAATATTTATAGGATGAGCACATTGGAATTAAAAGAATTGCAAATGTATTTTGAAGAGTTATTAAATAAAGGGTATATACACCCAAGTCTCTCACCTTGGGGAGTGATATAACTCTTTTTGAAGAAAAAGAATGGAACCTTAAGGATATGCATTTATTGTTGATTTTACACCTCTTCAACCCAATACATAGAAGTTAATTCTAAATAAATCACTTATTGAATTAAATAAAAACTAAGTAATCAACTAAATATATACTGAAATCATAAACAAGGAAACCAAAAATGTTCCACATAAGAAAAACTATTTTTGGGTATAAACCCCTAGAAAAAAACCCCCAGAGGGAAAACCGGTACTAATATTCTCTTATTATTATCAATTCAAGTCTCTCGTTATAGGGATAGTGGCCCGCTAAGTGAGCGAAAACTACAAACAAACCCAGAACAATATGTTTTGTTGTAGTAACCTTGAACAACATGATTTTCAAGGAGTACACTCCTTCCCTTTGTCATTCTTGCGTATACATTCCTATATCCATTGGCACCCACAAAAATGTATGTAAATATTGTATGACAAATTTTGTATGGTGCTACACTTCCCTCTAGATTCCGTTAGCTTACACCCAGACGTGGTTGCCTATGCTCTCTCTTCTCCTTGGCCTGTATGATCTCTAGATGGAATTCCTTCTCCACCTGTCCAAGATATTGAATCAAAATCCTTCATGATCCCAATTCTTGTTCTGATACTAGGTTGACGGAATGAACAATATCTAATCCTTTGAGTATAAGGAGTGGTAAGTACCTAAATTCTTCGTATCATACAACCTTATAGGGGTGGGGTACCCTATTGATTTACAATAGGTGCGATCTCTACTTTAGTCATGTTGATGGATTTTATCTATGTGGGTGGTTGGCATAAAATATTCTTATCGAGCCTCTAAGAACAAGGTTATCTCCCCAAGTTTACCTGGATATGACCACTCTTTTTTTTCCATTTCCCTTCGACAACGAGTGCCCATTTCTTTCTCCTCTTTGGATGTGTAAAGCTTCGTGAATTTTGATTACCACATGGGAAAAAGGTCTCAGTCCACTGGGATTTATTCCTACCTTTTATCAGTCATAACTATCCTTTTGTTCCATAGCGTGTTGCAATGAGTTACCCTCCAAGTTCACCTTTTTATATAGTCTATGGTGCATTGGATGAAAGGTTCCATTAGTTTTTTGGTGGCCATTGGTGTCATTTTGGACCTCGTTTATTTCTTCACAACAATTTATTTCTTCATAACAAGACTCATTCCAACTAAAGCATTTCTTGCAAATGAAAGAGCCATACTATATAAATTAAAAATAACATATCATTTAAATCTCACACAACTCCAAGAATGTCATGTATCCAATGATTATAACAAATAAGCTTCAAAGGTTTTGATACTCACATATTTTTTTTTATATTTTATTCTTTAATATTGGCCACACATGTAATTCACGTTTCATCAAAGGAGTGGTAAAACCAACACCAAATCCCATGGCATTGGTTATACAATTCATCTATAAAAATAAATAATTATAGAAAAAAATGTTATTAATAAATTTTCAGAAAATAACAATGGTACTTTTGACATGAAACTTCAAGAATCGACATGTTCAATCCATTCAATATGGAATTTAATGTTCCATCCMTGGGTATCAACTTCTATGAAATGTACACAATAGTATATTAAGAAAGATGAAATTATTGTGAATTATACTATATAAAAGTCACCATTGGGAAAAAGTCTTTGACTATGATTGTTTCCCTCATCCCTTCAATATGGAGATCTATTTTTAAATCTCAATTAATCAAATTYATTCAACTAGTTTCTCAGGTTCTTACCATCACTTTCTTCATGTTCTAAAGTAGACTCCRATTCTCCTTCCCTCAGGTTTCTATGTTCCTAGATACTAAAAATTACAATTCATATACAAATGAATGTCAACATTATAGTTCTAAGTGGTTGTCTAAGGAATTATCAGTGAAAACAAGGAATACCATGTTATGATTGAAGATCCACTTGATGATTGGACATAATTAATAGTGATGTGTTGTTGTTATTAATTCTATACATAATCATTTTAATATGACAACTATTAAATCCAACTAAAATTCTTACAAATTTACTTGAAGAGCTCATTGTAGAAGTAAATTAATTTTCATCATCAATGTAGAACATCACAAACAAGTTGCAATAAAATTTACAGGGATTTGTACAAAAGGATCCAAAGAATTAGTTGTAATTATGATGATTTTCTATTTGATGTTCCTAATGCTTAGAGGATTTTTGAATACCCAAAAACTGGATATCAATGTAAACAATTTATATTGAATTAGCATAGGAACAAATACCTATGAGATTGTAATTCATAAAAATTATCTTCTGCTAATTGAGGGAAATTATGTAAACTTGAAACAAACCAACGATCTGAATGTGTTTACACAATATAAACATTATACCAATTGAAAACATAAATTACTCTCACGAAAAGACCGACCAAGGCCAAAACATTGCAGTTATTGTGTGAGAATTTCATGGCATGTTGTTCTACATGATACAATTGTCAAAGAAAAATCATATTAATCTTCCAATACTTATTGGTCAATTAATTGATTTTAGCATTGAAAATATGACCTTAAATTTTTATCTCCTCTAAAAGGAATTATTACATAATCAATGATAGAAATATTGCCTCCAAGAAGAATTCAAGATAAACAAGAAAATGAAAGACAATCATTACCCTATCTATTACAATTTATTTAAAAAAAATACCTCATGTAAATTGGTATGAATAAATCAAGTAACTTAAAACTGGATTGTCTTAGTGGCCTTAAATGTACATCATTTATAGTAGAATGGATTTTATTATAAGCATATATTTTTTTGGCTTTATCCATCAACTACACAATAAAAATAACAATGAAAATGTTCATAACAACCATCAAGATAAAAACCTAAAGAATTGTCATAAAAACATTGATACTAAATAGAAA
>JASDQU010104527.1:102700-119397 GCA_032191745.1 Picea mariana
GTCTTAGTGGCCTTAAATGTACATCATTTATAGTAGAATGGATTTTATTATAAGCATATATTTTTTTGGCTTTATCCATCAACTACACAATAAAAATAACAATGAAAATGTTCATAACAACCATCAAGATAAAAACCTAAAGAATTGTCATAAAAACATTGATACTAAATAGAAAAGATATCTTTGAAACTTATGTAAGTAGAAAAACATTAAACAAGTGGCGCAGCCGCACCTGCAGGCACACTCGCTCACACATGATCTTTTTCTTCACACGACCCGAAGAACTCAAATGTTCTTCTAATTCCCTATTGGGAATTTTCCTTACCCACAACAACTCTTCAAAATATCTCCCTTAACTGTCGGGAAATCGGAATTCGCGATTTCGCGAATTCCGTGGATGCATTTTTTGTGCCTCACGATTCCCCGAAATCCGACGTGAATCAATGTTGACCTTTTCCCTTGCTATCAGGGTTTCTCCTATCATGATTTCTCCACTCGTGATGTCAGCAAATGGAATTTCCAAACTCTGAACCCCAATGTGTCGAAACTCCGACGCACACGTGCGAGTTGAACTTTCAACGGTCTCGTCCCTTCTATCAGGATTTTGGGGTTCGCGGGATCGCGAATCTTGATGTCAATGGATTCAGGACCTTCCTTTTCTCGATCCTTGATACTGTGTGCCACCTATCCTCCAGTAACTTCCTGTGGCCCACACACAACTATCCCGTCGGGATATTGTGTTTCGTGATTCCAAACTACAAGAGTTTCTTGMCTTSGAAATCTCCGATGCTCCGAACTTCAATTCCTTTGAATCTCCTGAAATGTGTCCCAATTGATGGAATGTTTCGGGCTCGTCGGGATATCGCGGATCGTGATATCGCAATCTCCATTGCAATAATTTGGAGGCTCGACCTACGAAACCCCGATACGCGATGCAYGCGTAGATCCAACGGTCCTGACTAGCTTGGATCAACGCTCTATCTGTCCTGATATTATCCTTCGRGAATACGCCATTGTATCTCCCATACACATCTACAAGATCTGACGGCTCTCGGAGATTCACGGATTCTCCTCAGAGAATACCGACCATCTGTTTCTTCCTTCATGAAGACTCGTTCACCTGTGCGCAAACTTGCAATGCCTCCTTGAATACTTCAACCATAACGTTTCTGTGAAATCCTTCGACGAATTCAAGGATCTATCCTTCTTGAGCTTTTCCCACGGCTTTGGTCTTCAGAAATAAAACCCCTTTGCACACACCCCTTGTGGCAAATCTTCAACCATGCCTAAGTGTTGAAGTCACTCGACTTTGTGCACACCTGCATAAACAGTCTTTTAACACTTCCCTCAGGTTCACAACCTTGATACCTTTTACCAACCTGCACACTCCTTGCACGGATTCAATAACCCAATTCACTTTTGGGTGAATGAGAACCAAAGGTGTCTCTATTTGAACCCTCTATCAACGCACTCCTTGCAGACAATTCTACTGCACTCCTTGCAGGAATTCTCTGGCTTAAATAGAGAAACAATTGAAACTCATTCCTTCACCCTCTCAGACTTCAATTTAACCATGAAATCACATACACAACATATAAAAGAAAATGTATAACTGGAAGCAAACATCAAATGAGAATAACATCCATACACATAGAACAGACACATAACCATGAATTTGAATCAAATCTTCTTCTATTAATTCAAATATCATTACACGGGTGTTCTTTTTACATCTCTCTACATGTTATTTCTCTCAAATGCTTTTGAATAATCATACAACGATACAATGAGGGTGTCTGTATCCATTTTCCCTCCTCCTTCTAAAACTGTCTAATCTATGAATTAAAATCCTATCTACCAGCATTAACTATCTTAAATTCCACCTATCTACTAAAGGACAAGAGCTATCCGCTCAAGGTCCATTTACAATATACAAAGGCACCTCTTCTTAAATGACTCATTTAATATTTGTGCAACAACTTCTGAGGAAATTTCAAAATTTGTGTTGGCTTGTCCAGGTGTCCTTCGCTTCTGCGTTGGCTCGCTTGATGAGTCGGCGATGCTCCTGCATCATACTCCCTCGGTTGAAAATTTTCATGGGCTCCTGTCCATGGGCTCCTACACGGTCTGTCCATGCCTCTGTATCTCCACTTCATTTTTCCAGCTGACATCTTCAACTGGATGATTCTTCCACTTGACCTGATACTCGAAGTATTGCTTTCTCCTGGTCTTCTTTCTCACTCTCTTGTCCAGTATGCATTCCATTTGCAGCTTTTCTGCAACTGGCAATTGTTTCATCCACTGGATTATTCGCTGCTCAGCTCTAGTCTTTACTTCTCCAGCCCTGTATGGGTATAAATATGCAACATTGAATATCAGAGATATTCCAATCCCATCTGGTAGCTCGATCTCATAAGCATTTTCTCTGAATTTTCTCAAGACCTTGCATGGCCCAATTTTCTTCATATTTAACTTATTGTATGTTCCTCTCGGGAACCTTTACTTTCCCAAATATGCCAAAACTAATTCACCAACCTCAAACTGAAGTTGTCTTCGATGCTGATCTGCTCTGCGCTTGTACTCTTAGCTTGATTTCAGCAACCGCTCCTTCACCCTACTGTGAAGTTCTTTCATTGCTTCAACAAACCCTTCTGCACTAGCACTGCTAGTCGCAGTCTATTCTGAATCCCTTAGTTCATAAAATTCTCTCGGCTGCATGCCATACACAATCTGAAATGGACTTCGACCTGTTCTCCTGTTCACTGATTCATTGTACATGAACTTTGCTTGCGGCAATATACTGTCCCATTGGCTATGGAATTTTGTCACCAAGCTTCTCAGCAAGTCTTCTAGACTTCTGTTGACCACTTATGTCTGTCCATCCATCTGAGGATGATAAGCAGAACTAAACATCAAGTTAGTCCCCAGCTTCTTCCATAAGGTCCTCCAAAAATGTCCTATGAATTTAGTGTCTCTGTCTAAAACTATGCTTTTCAGCAATCCATGAAGTCGAATGACCTCCTTGAAGAACAGATTTGCGATGTGAGTCACATCGCTGGTTTTATGGCATGGGATAAAATGTTCCATCTTAGAGAACCTATCCACTACCACAAAGACTAAATCCACACCTCTTTGTGTCCTTGGCAGCCCTAATACAAAATCCATGCTTATTGCCTCCCACGACCTTTCTGGTATGGGCAATGGCTAATAAAAACCTACATTCTGCTTCCTCCCTTTTGAATGCTGGAAAACTCTACATCTGTCTACAAACCTCTTGACCTCTGATCGCATCCCTGGCCAAAAGTATGACTCACTCAGCTTCGTGAATGTCTTGTCGTGACCGAAGTGTCCTGCTAGTCCACCACTGTGTTTCTCTTTCAAGAGATTCTCCCTCATGGAGCAATTCAGAATGCACAATTGATTGTCTTTGAACACCAATCCTTCTTGGATCACATACTCTATCCACTGGCTTCTGTCTTCGAGAACTGGATTCTCAGTTGCTTCATACGATTCTGCAAAATATGGATGTCCTTGTACATGTCCCTGAGATTATCAAAGCCTAAGGTCCTGACTTTGAACTCTTGCATCAGCAAACATTTCCTGCTCAAAGAATCAGCCACTTTGTTAGCAGTACCCGAAATGTGTTTAATCACAAATGTGAAATTCTACATATACTCTACCCATTTTACATGTCTTTGATTCAACTTCTCCTGTTGAGTCACAAACTGTAATGCATGGTTATCACTATATAAAACAAATTCTTTCGAGATCAAGTAATGCCTCCACTTTTTCAGTGCTTGTATGATAGCATAAAACTCCTTATCATACGTGGAGTACTTCAATTTCGCCTCATTCAGCTTCTCACTGAAATATGCAATTGGTTTGTCCTCCTGACTCAAGACTGCTCCTATGGAAAATCTACTTGCATCACATTTCACTTGAAACGTCTTCTAGAAATCCGGCAACACCAAAACCGGTTGTTTCGTGATCTTCTGCTTCAACAGATTGAAGCTCTTCTCAGCCTATGTTGTCCAGTGAAAATACTTATGTCTCTTCTTCACTATATCCATCATTTCTACACTGATTCCACTAAAATTCCCGATGAACTTCCGGTAGAAACTAGCTAACCCATGAAAACTTCTCACCTCAAATACATTCCTCGGTGATGGCCAATTATTAATCACTTCTACCTTATCCAGATCCATCCTCAACTCATTTGTGGATATAAAAAAACCCAGATAAATGAGTTCTGTCTTCATAAATGAAGATTTCCTCTTATTTATCAACAACTTCTCTTGTTGTAGCTTCTTCATCACAATAGCCAAATGCTTCAGATGTTCATCCTTTGTCTTACTGAAAATCAATATCTCATCCAGATATACAATGACAAATTTCCCGATGAATTCCCTTAGGACTTCATTCATTAACCTCATAAAGGTACTTGGCGCATTCGTCAAGCCAAACGACATGACAAGCCATTCATACAAACCTTCGTTTGTCTTGAATGCAGTTTTCCATTCATCACCCTCTCTCATGCGAATCTGGTGATATCCGTTTTTCAGATCAATCTTTGAAAAATATTTGGCGTCGCTCAAGAAATCCATTAAATTGTCCATCTGCGGTAATGGAAACCTATACCTGATGGTTATCTTGTTGATTTCTCTTGAGTCGGTACACATTCTCCATCCTCCATCTTTTTTCGGACTGAGTATCGTTCGAACGGTACATGGGCTCAAACTTTCCCTGACCAATCCTTTGTCCAACAACTCCTGGACCTGTATTTTAACCTCCTCATTTTCTTGCGGCGTCAACCTGTACGCGACTTTATTCGGAAAACTAGCCCCTGGTATGAGGTCTATATGATGACTCACACTCCTCCTCAGTGGCAACGAACGAGGTAATTTGTCCACCACAATGTCAACAAACTCTTCCAGCAGTTTCTGAACCTCTTCTGGTAGATCATCCATTCTTGTGCTAGTCAAAACAATTCTCGGCTTTCTGACCACAAATAATTGTGGATCTTCTTTCTTCTTCACCTCCGTAAGAAGTTCCTTCCCACTCATGAGAAGTACTGTGTTTCTTACTTCTAGCTTCACCTGCTTATCCTTTATCGGAAGCAACATATGGGTTCTCCCATTCTTCTCTAAAGTATATGTCTTCATTCTCCCATCATGAGCCACATTTCTGTCATATTTCCATGGTCTATCCAGCAATAAATGAAAAACATCCATAGGAATGACGTCACACAAAATTTTATCATTGTATCCACCTATCTTAAATTCAACCAAGCATTGTTTCGTAATATTTACCTGGTGTCCCTTCTGTAGCCATGAAACATTGTATGGACTAGGATGATCAGTTGTCTCCAGCTCCAGTTTTTCCACCATCTCAGTTGAAACGAGATTATCTGTGCTACCGTTGTCCATGATAACCTTGCATATCGTATCCTTGGTCTTCCAAGCTGTTCTGAAAAGTCTAGTCCTTTGAGATGAGTCCTCCACCTCCTTTCTGGGTGTTAAGAGAACTTTATGCATCATCAGTGACCTTTCGCCTTCAACATCTTTGGCCTCAACATCCCGCTTTTGTGCTTCGGTGATGTGATCTTCTCTAATGTCCTTATTTTTCTCTGGACACTCAAATGACTTGTGCCCATTCTTTCCACATGTGAAGCATGTGATGACTCCACCTCTTCCTCTTCCTCTACCTCTGGTACCAGGAAACATGTTATTATCAGCATATCCTCCGCTCTGTTCATTATGTTGTTCTCTTTTCTCAGCATGTTTCCCTCGCTGTGAACTTCCACCTCCCTCGGTTCGAGTCTGAGGCTTTTTCCAGTCGTCCTTGGGCTTCTTGTTTCTTTCCTAGGTAGCTGCCTTGCCTCTAGGCTGACTTCTGCCTCGGCCTCTTTGACCTTGCCTACAGATCAACTTTTCCTCATCTTTCAAAGCCATCTGATAAGCATCCTCTACCGTTCGGATGGTTACCATGCTCAATTCATCCTGAATGTCGTATCTCAGACCATTCAGATATCTAGCAACCTTCTCATCATCTCTCTCTCGATGACCTACCCTAATATTTAGTCGATAGAATTCCTCAGTGTATTCTTTCACTGTCATCAGCTTCTGTCTCAAGTTCTGCATCCTCTTGAATAGAGTAATTTGATAGTCTCTCGGGATGAACTTTTCCTTCATCTTTGCAATCGTTCGATCCCAACTCTTGATCTTCTGCTTGCCTTTGCAACATCTATCTTCTTGTAGCTCATCCCACCATAAAGTTGCATGTCCTTTCAAGCATGTGACAGCATGTCTAACCTTATTATCCTCTGCGATATATTCATAATCGAAGTAGGTGTCAAGAGCTCTAATCCAATCCAGAAGCTCTTCTCCATCTGGATTTCCCTCATAGACTGAAATGTCCATCTTCAGCTTTGCACCCATCCTGGCAATAACTTTGATTAGGCGTTCATTTGCTGCATCTTCAGATGCAACTTCCTCTTCGTGTTCAGCCTCAATTTCACTCTCTAAATCACTGAGATCCCCCTCACTAACCGTGCGTCTTTGCGTTGTCTCCATGTCTTCAAGTCTTGCTCGGAGATCACGCATTTGTCTTTCCATTTATGGATTAGTTACCTGTCTGCCTCTTCTTCGCACCTCCCTATCCTCTGGATCAGGTGATTGTATTTCTCTCCTCGGCGGCATGGAGAATTTTCCTTCTTTTCTGCTACAAAAAGCAAAGAGATATTCCTGCTCTGATACCACACTTGGCGCAGCCGCACCCGCAGGCACGCACACTCACACAAGATCTTTTTCTTCACATAGCCCGAAGAACTCAAATGTTCTTCTAATTCCCTATCAGGAATTTTCCTTACCCACAACAACTCTTCAAAAGATCTCCCTTAACTGTCAGGAAATTGGAATTCTTGATTTTGCGATTTCCGTGGACGCGTGTTTTGTGCCTCACGATTCGCTGAAATCCGACGTGAATCAACATTGACCTTTTCCCTTTCTATCAAGGTTTTTCCTATCGCGATTTCTCCACTCGTGATGTTAGCAAATGGAATTTCCGAACTCCGAACCCCGATGTGTCGAAACTCTGACACAGACATGTGGGTTGACCTTTCAACGGTCCTGTCCCTTCTATCGGGATTTCGGGGTTTGTGGGATCGCGAATCCTAATGTCAATGGATTCGAGACCTTCCTTTTCCTGATCCCCGATACTGTGTGCCACCTGTTCCCCACTAACTTCCTGTGGCCCACACACAGCTATCCCATCGCGATATCGCGTTTCATGATTCCAAACTACAATAGTTTCTTGCCTTCGAAATCTTCGATGCTCCGAACTCTAATTCCTTTGAATCTCCTGACACGCATCCCAATTGATGGACGATTTTGTGCTCGTCGGGATATCATTAATCGTGATATCGCAATCTCCATTGCAATAATTTGGAGGCTCGGCCTATGAAACCCCGAGACACGATACACGTGTAGATCCAACGGTCCTGACTGGCTTGGATCAACGCTCTATCTGTCCTGATCTTATCCTTCGGGAATACGCCACTGTATCTCCCCTGCACATCTACAAGATCTGATGACTCTCGAAGATTCACGGATTCTCCTTAGAGAATATCGACCATGTGTTTCTTCCTTCACGAAGACCCATTCACCTGTGCGCAAACTTGCAGCCCGTCCTTGAATACTTCAACCACAACTTTTCTGTGAAATCCTTCGACAAATTCAAGGATCTATCCTTCCTGAGCTTTTCCCACGGCTTTGGTCTTCAGAAAGAAAACCCCTTTGCACGCACCCCTTGCGGAAAATCTTCAACCACGCCTAAGTGTTGAAGTCACTCAACTCTATGCACACCTGCAGCAACAATATTTTAACACTTCCCTCAGGTTCACAACCCTGATAGCTTTTACCAACCTGCACACTCCTTGCAGGGCTTCAATAACCCAATTGACTTCTGGGTGAATGAGAACCAAAGGTGTCTCTATTTGAACCCTCTGTCAATTCACTCCTTGCAGACAATTCGACTTCACTCCTTGCAGTAATTCTCTGGCTCAAATAGAAAAACAATTGAAACTCATTCCTTCACCCTCTAAGATTGCAATTTAACCATGAAATCACATACAAAACATATAAAAGAAAATGTATAACTGGAAGCAAACATCAAATGACCATAACATACATACACAGAGAACATACACATAACCATGAATTTGAATCAAAGCTTCTTCTATTAATTCAAATATCAATACATGGGTGCTCTTTTTACAGCTCTTTGCATGCTCTTTCTCTCAAATGCTTCTAAATAATCATACAACGATACAATGAGGGTGTCTATATCCGTTTTCCCTCCTCCTTCTAAAACTGTCTAATCTATGAATTAAAATCCTATCTACCAGCATTAACTATCTTAAATGTCGTCTATCTACTAAAGGACGAGAGCTATCTGCTCAAGGTCCATTTAAAATATACAAGGGTGCCTCTTCTTAAATGACTCGTTTAAGATTTGTGCAACAACTTCTGAGGCAATTTCAAAATCTGTGCTGGCTTGTCTAGTTGTCCTCCTCTTTTGCGCGGGCTCGCTTGATGAGTCGACGATGCTCCTGCATCAACAAGTCAAACATTTAAATGAACCAAAGCATGGATTTTACAATGTTTTAATATTAAATTAAGAGGAAGCTATTGTAATCAACTTATGTATATTTATTGGATACAAACCCATTGCAATCATTGAAAAATATTTGCAAGAGATGTAGATTTGGAGAAATTGGGATTTCAGTTAAACTATAAAAAATAACGAACCCACTAACCTAAATACATTTTCTAGTTGTGACACAACACATGATGTACAATTCACAACTACAATAGACAATATGTTGAAGTATTGAGAAAACAAACTTTTAATTTATCTTATAAAGATCATATTTATAGAGAATAGAATTTTCGAATCACACCTTAAAGTTTGAAAGAGATTTAAAACTTTACAATTCAAAACAAATAGGCAATGAATATCTTGAACTTAAGCTGGTTGTAGGAGATGTGACGATTGTAACTTGTATGGAAAAGCATTCAAAATATTTTTTTGATATTATAAATATCATAGGCACAAGTTATCAAAATATATGATTGTATAAATGATGTTGGAAGATAAATAACAATTTCTAGGCTCATTGAAGCTTTAGACTCTACAATAAAGAAAGAGTATCACAATTGGTGTTTCATGCTAAGGTAAGGTGGTTTTAACATACATAAATTTAATGTTCAATTGAATTTCAAGTCACTTGAAAATAAACTTTCCACTATATTCATTAGAATTATATCAAATTCTAATTGTAACCTAATTATGGCCCAAAGATATAATTTGATTGGATGCAACCATTCTCTAGGAATGGATGAATTGGTCAAAATTATTTCAATTGAAAGAATAAGATTCATGTTAACCATATGAAATAACTCATTAATAAACCTATGGATTTATGGTCATTATCACTAATAATATGTCTTCTATGCTAGCATGAAAAAACCTCAAATGTTTATTTCACTACCAACAGAACATTCATACTAATTATGTAACTATTACATAAATCATCACAAACAAACAAAAAAATGCAATTAATATAAACTGATACGAATATAAAGAAATGCACAAATAAAAAGTTGATGTACTCAATAAACATATCCAAGTTGCAAAGGGATCCAACCTCATCAATGTAGAACATTGTATTGATATCCCCATCACTTAGAGCATACCTTAGGTTCTGACAAACTTGAAATGTCACAATTTAAAAAAATTATAATACATAAGACAAAATCATAGATAATGGTAGAGTAATCATTTACCATATTCATAGCTCACTATTGGACTTAAACTAAACACAACCTAGATTGGACGCTACCCTGCATATGCGTCTCCAACACCTCCTTGACCTATATTCTCAGGATGTTAAACCAAACTCTAGATGCAAAATCTAAATATTATTGATGCTATCTAATTTGGTAATGAGTGCCAACATTAAGATTTGGATCACTATATCAATAATATGTGAATAGATGAAGATATGCATCGAAATTGGACAATAAGTAATCCCAATGCTAAACATATTCTTTTAATAGGTGATTTTTTTGGATCCTATATCATCCAACTCCATATATTCAAATTTATTATACTTAAAAAAGTTAATGAATGAAATGTGATTTCTTAGACCCCATTTCAAAAAAGCATATAAAGTTATTGAATGAATTATAGTTATATTAAAATTTATTTTAATAAAAAAATCAAAATAAAATATTTATTTCTGAGAAAATTTGAAATAAAAAAATTTCAATTTTGTTAAGAAAAACACTTCTCATAAAACATTTTTCTTATTAAATATGTACACTATCTCTTCCAAACTATTAAAAAAATAGAAATATTTTAAATACATATAATTGTAATAATAAAAAAGAAAATTAAGTTTGTAATGTTTTTAAAATTCTTTAAAATAACTACCAAAATAGCTACAAACTCTAGACAATGCTTCTAAACATGAATAAAATATATGTCATATGCTAATCGATTAGGGAGGAAAAAGCAATTTATATCTTCAATAATACATGGATATTTTCCGAAAAACAATTATGATCAAATTCGAAATGAAAACCCAAAAATAGGAAAGCACACTACAAGCATCGCCTCTAAAGCAGGAATAAAGTTAACCGTTAAGGAATAGTCGGCTAAAGACAGATGGACGAAAAGCAAGAACAAAGTTAGCCGTTGAGGAATAGTCGGTTAAAGACAGATGGATGAAAAGCAGGAACAAAGTTAACCGTTGAGGAAGAGTCCGTTAAAGACAAATGGATGAAAAAGAATATGTATTCCGTTAAAGAGAGATGAAAAAGATGGTTAGCAACTGACCAATATTTCAACAAAAATAAAACACTTTTTTAACGATTCAATTCCTAACCAAAATTAAAAAAAAAAACAAAAAAAACCATGAAAGCCTGCAAAGCGTACCGTTGCTTTTTTTCTCATATTGTAACAGTTATTGTAACAGTTGGTTAAAGACACAGGAAAAGACAATGTGTGTCATATGTAACCAATGAATGGTTCAAAAGACAGAGGAGGAAAAAAAAGAGAAACTATCTATCCATTACCAATGAATGGTTCAAAAGATAGAGAAGGCAAAAAAGGAAAAGTATCTATCCGTTGAAGGGAGATGGGAGAAGTGATACATATATCTCATTTCTTACCTTTTTTTCAACATTTTGCTGTTGCTACTCGTGTGATTTTGAGTCCGAGTTTGTATAATGTATGTGATCGAGTCTGAATGCCTCTTCCTCCTCTATAGTGTTTCGCATACGAGTTTGTAAATTGTGTGCAGTCGATTCCGAGTCATGTCTATATGTGAAGACGCTGCATCGGATCATCCACTGGAGCAAACAACTTCAAGGTTGGTTGATCTTCTGGGCGATCACTGCTCCCTGAACGGTACATTTTACTTTTATTTCTGCTTCGAAGTCCTATTTTTTTTTTTAATTTTATTAAACAATTTTATTAGCTGCCCTCTCTTCTTTTTTAGAAGCCCTAGTTTTTTTCTTAATTTCATTAAACAATTTTAATTTCGTGCATATATCTAATCTCGTGCATAACCTTGCTTTATTCCTATCAATTTAATTTTGCCGAATATTTTTTAAAAGTAAATAGCATCGAATTACAGTTCTTACACACACGACAAGGTTGGTTGGATGAGGCCAGCTAGCCCCATCCAGGAAACTCAAAATTGCCGAACACTTTGAACAACAAAATAGGTCGACCACATCTTGTATGCTAAAGACAAAACGAATGAAGCACCAGTGAACGCGCAACCGATGTAAAAACCAAAACTTCCGGACGGAGGTAGTTGGTGTAGGGTACGCCCTTCCTGGTTCAAAAGACCAGCTCCTATCAATTTAATTTAAGTGAAATTATTTCATGTTTAGGTCAAGAGCATATCAAAAATCTCATACATGCATAGCCTAGCTTTGGTTCTATCAATTTAATTGAAATTATTTCATGTTCGGCTTTTTCTTATCCCAAATCTCATGCATAGAGTCGAATTAATTAAAATTATTTCATGTCCTGCTATGTTCTTTTTAGTGCAAACGACCTGGTTGGAAAAACTCGAGAGTAGAAGGAAGTTCGTCCATCCTTCCATTTAATTTGACAACGTCCCTTTGAAACCCTCATTGAACGAATCAGAGCCCTTTGAAACCCTCATTCGTCAATGAACAACTTTATGTGTGGCTCTATCTTCTATTCCCTTATTTCTCAATAGTTTAACCTTATGGCTCCAGATGTTATCTGCCATGTTTATTAAATTTAAGTTTTTATTAAAGTAGTTTAACATACAAATTTAGTAGTTAACAAGCACGTGTTGTTTTTCTCATTAGTTTAACCTACTGGCTCTGGTCTCTATGCATCTCTATATTAGTTAGCTTCCCTATATTATATTCCTTTGGGTTAACTAATATTGTATTGCTTTTTGACTAACTAATATTTTATTGCTTCCTTATTAGTTTAATCTGCGTCTGTTGTAGTGTAACAGCTTCTCATTGCTTGTTATTGAATTTAGGTTTTTTAACAGTTTAACCAGCCATGATACGTAAATATTGCTGGTGAACATTTGTTTAACACCATCTGTTTTAACTCATTCGTCAGCTAACCTGCATATACTATCTCCTGATTCTATGTATTTTAGTTCCTTAAACAGAGAACCCAAAATAACTCATTTCTTAGCATTTAGTTCCTTAAACGGATAACCCATTTTTTTAGAGTGGTATATGGTATTTTTTTTAATTTTATTTTTGAAATTAAAAAAATTAAAGTTCCGGCCATGGATTTAATTCCTTACACGGATATGCTTTATCTACCAATATGCTATTGATTTTGATTTTCTTAAATAAAAAAAGAAATTAAAATTTTAATAGATTCTAATTGCATAATATAGTGTTCATTAAACATATGGATGTTAATAGCCATTACAATTTATTTCCGGCGATTATAATCCATGCAATTTAGTTTTCCTTCACATATCTTTGTTTATAGTTATTACTATTTTTATTTTTTAAGATAAAAAAAAGTTTACATGTCAATCACCATTAGTTTTTTTTTTATTTATAGTTATTTCTATTTTTATTTTTTAAGATAAAAACAATCTACATGTCAATCACCATTGATTTTTCTTTTACATATTTCTGTTTATAGTTATTGCTATTTTTATTTTTTAGGATAAAAAAAGTCTACATGTAAATCACCATTACTGTTTATCCTATTAGTTTAACAACCCTGTAATTTATTTTTTCTTTTCTTTTTTATATAATATTTAATTATTACTTTTTTCAATTAAATTAAATTTTTATGTTCTCTTTTATATAAAATTTAATTATTATCTTTTTAATCAAACCACCTAAATGAAAGAGTTTTTGACTGTATATTTTTATGTTTATAATTGTTTTTTATTTAATTAATTAAATAGAAAATTTTTATACCTTTCTTTTAAATAAATTGAAAAATTATATCACAGAATGAAAAATTTATCATCTTTATATTTTTGTGTTTATATTTGTTTTTGGTAATTAATTAAATACAAAATTTCTATACAATTCTTTAAGTAAATGGAAAAATTATTTTATTATGTGATCTGCATTATGTTTAACTGGAATATTTTTGTATATTTTTTAATTTTTTTAATAAATTCATTATTTATGTTTATGTTTAATTTAAATATTTTTGTATATCTTTTAAATTTTTTAATAAATTCATTATTTATGTTAATTATTTTATCAAAATATTTTCCTTTCTATTTACAATATTTATTTATGTTTGTTATTATTTATATTGTTTTGTATTTTTTATTAAAATTATGTAATTTTTATTTCAATGATATAATGGATGTGTTTTTTTATTTGTGATAATTAATGAGTTTTTTTAAAGCTATATAATGTTATATTAGAAATTAATCCAATAGAATATTGTGTTTTAAGTAAGGAAGTGTTATGTGAGGCTTGGGTATAGAATTTAGGCTCGGGGTTTGGTATTTAAGATTAAAAGGCTAGGCTAGAGTAGAGTGGGTTACTTTAGCCTAGGCTAAGGGAGGATATGATACACTAGGCTATGGTAGGCTATAATAGGGTAGCCTAAGGTGGTAGGATAGGCTATGTTAACGTAGGGTAAGGTAGGTTAGGATAGGCCATTGTAAGTTAGGCTAGGCTAAGTTAAAATATGGTAGGATAAGTTAGGATATGATAGACTAAGGTGGTAGGATAGGCTATGGTAAGGTAGGGTAAGGTAGGTTAGGCTAAGCTAACCTAAGTTAGAATAAGATATGCTAAGTTAGGATATAATAGGCTAAGGTAGGATAGAATACGATAAGTTAAGGTAGGATGGGATAGGATAAGTTAAACTGGGAGAGGTTAGGCTAGGTGAAGGTAGGATAGTCTAGGCTAGGTAAAGGAAGGCTAGGCTAGGCTAGGCTAGAGTAAAATAAGCTAGAAAAGGCTAGGGTAAAGTAGGGTAGGGTAGGGTAGGATAGTCTAGGCTAAGGTAGGATAGAGTATGCTAATCTAGGATAGAGTAGGATGGATAAGCTAAGGTGGGCTAGGGTAGAGTAGTAAGATAAGATAAGCTAGAGTAAGCTATAATAGGATAGAGAAGGATATGATAGGCTAGAGTAGGCTAGGCCACGCTAGATTAGGTTAGACTAGGATATGATAGTCTAGACTAGAGTAGGCTAGGCTAGGCTAGAGTAGGATAAGATAGGTTAGAGTGGGCTAGGATAGACTATAATAAGATATCCTAGGATAGAGTAGGCTAGGCTAGTCTAGAGTAGGGTAGGCTAGTCTAGAGTAGGATAGAATAGTCTAGAGTAGGATAGAATAGTCTAGAGTAGGATACAATAGGCTATAGTATGCTAGGAAAGGTTAAGGTAGAGTAGGATAGAGTAGGCTAGGCTATAATAGGATAGGATAGGATAGGTTAGAGTAATCTAGGCTAGGCTAGTGTAGGCTATGATAGGCTAGAGTAGGCTAGGATAGGAAAGAATGTGCTAGGCTAGGATAGAGTCATATAGGATAGGTTAGAATGGGATAGGCTAGAGTAGACTAGGCTACAATAGAATAGGATAGGATAGGTTAGATTAATATAGGCTAGGCTAGTGTAGGCTAGGCTAGGATAGGTTAGAATAATATAGGCTAGGCTAGTGTAGGCTAGGATAGGCTAGAGTAGGATAGGATATGATAGAATGTGCTAGGCTAGGATAGATCCAGATAGGCTAAGTTAGAATGGGATAGGCTAGAGTAGGCTAGGATGGGCTAGAATCAAGCTATAAAAGATTAAGGTAGGGTAGGATAGGTAATGTTAAGGTAGGTTAGGCTAGGATAGACTCGGCTATGCTAGAGTAGGATAGAGTAGGCTAGGGCTAGATAGGCTAGGATAAAATACACTAGGAAAGGTTAAGGTAAGGTAGGCTATCAAGGCTAGGCTAGAGTAGGCTAGGAATGGTTAAAGTAAGGTAGGCTAGGTAGGCTAGGCTAGAATAAGTGAGAGTAGGATTGGCTAGGCTAGTTTAAGGTAGGATAGGCTAGGCTAGGATAGTCTAGGTTAGAGTATGCTACGCTAGGCTAGGATAGGCTAGACTAGTCTAGGGTGTAAGGTAGACTAGGTTAGGATATGCTACTTTAGCCTAGTCTATAGTAGGCTAGGATAGGTTTGAGTGGGCTAGGCTAGGATTGATTGGGATAGGTTATGTTAGATTGGGTTAGGTTGGGTTATAATAGGCTAGGTTAAGGTAGCGTAGGCTATAGTAGCCTAAAGTAGGCTAGATTTTCCTAAGGTAGGCTAGATTTTCCTAAGGTAGGCTAGAGTAGGATAGGATAAGATATGGTAGGTTAAGGTAGGGTAGGTTAAAGTAAGCTAGGCTAGTTTAAGGTAGACTAGGCTAGGTTAATGTAGGCTAGGTGAGGTTAGGCTAGGCTAGGTTAGCCTAGGATAGGTAAGGTTAGAATAAGATAGGCTAGGGTAGAGTAGGATGGGCTAGGATAAAGTAGGATAGGATAGGCTAAAGTTGGCTAGGCTATATTAGACTAGAATAGGATAGGCTAGAGTAGGCTAAGGTATGCTAGAGTAGGCTAGGCTAGGTTAGGCTAGAGTAGGATAGGCTAGAGTAGGATATGATAAGCTAGAGTAGGTTAAGCTTGGCTAGGTTAAGGTAGGGTAGGCTAGTTTAAGGTATGGTAAGATAGGTTAAGGTAGGCCATGCTAAAGCAGGCTATGATAGATTAAGTTAGGGTAGGATAGAGTAGGCTAGGCTAAGTTAAGGTCTGGTAGGCTAGGATAAGGTAGTAAAGGCTAAGGTAGGCTAGGCTAAGGTAGGCTAGAATGTGGTAGGTAATGCTAAGATAAGGTAGGATAGGATAGGATAGGATACAATAAGCTAGGCTAGGCCAGGATAAGATAGGCTAGGTTATGATAGGTTAAGGTAGGGTAGGTTAGACTGAGCTATGATAAGTTAGAGTATGTCAGGTTAAGCTACATTAGTCTGAGTTAGGATAGGGTAGGGAAAGCTAAGATAAGATAGGTTAGGATAGGTTAAGGTAGGGTTGGCTAGAATGAGTTAGGATAAGATAGAGTATGTCAGGTTAAACTACATTATTCTGAGTTAGGATAGGGTAGGGTAA
>JASDQU010104527.1:126487-139393 GCA_032191745.1 Picea mariana
ACCAATGAATGGTTCAAAAGACAGAGGAGGAAAAAAAAGAGAAACTATCTATCCATTGCAAATGAATGGTTCAAAAGATAGAGAAGGCAAAAAAGGAAAAGTATCTATCCGTTGAAGGGAGATGGGAGAAGTGATACATATATCTCATTTCTTACCTTTTTTTCAACATTTTTCTGTTGCTACTCGTGTGATTTTGAGTCCGAGTTTGTATAATGTACGTGATAGAGTCTGAATACCTCTTCCTCCTCTATAATGTTTCACAGATGAGTTTCTAAATTGTGTGCAGTCGATTCCGAGTCATGTCTATATGTGAAGACGCTGCATCGGATCATCCACTGGAGCAAACAACTTCAAGGTCGGTTGATCTTCTGGGCGATCACTGCTCTCTGAACGGTACATTTTACTTTTATTTCTGCTTCTCTGTGTTTTTTAGAAGTCCTATTTTTTTTTTTAATTTTATTAAACAATTTTATTAGCTGCCCTCTCTTCTTTTTTAGAAGCCCTAGTTTTTTTCTTAATTTCATTAAACAATTTTAATTTCGTGCATATATCTAATCTCGTGCATAACCTTGCTTTATTCCTATCAATTTAATTTCGCCGAATATTTTTTAAAAGTAAATAGCATCGAATTACARTTCTTACACACGCGACAAGGTTGGTTGGATGAGGCCAGCTAGCSCCATCCAGGAAACTCAAAATTGCYGAACACTTTGAACAACAAAATAGGTCGACCACATCTTGTATGCTAAAGACAAAACRAAYGAAGCACYAGTGAAYGCGCAACCGATGKAAAAACCAAAACTTCCRGACGGAGGTAGTTGGTGTAGGGTAYGCCCTYCCTGGTTCAAAAGACCAGCTCCTATCAATTTAATTTAAGTGAAATTATTTCATGTTTAKGTCAAGAGCATATCCCAAATCTCATACATGCATAGCCTAGCTTTGGTTCTATCAATTTAATTGAAATTATTTCATGTTCCGCTTTTGCTTATCCCAAATCTCATGCATAGAGTTGAATTAATTAAAATTATTTCATGTCCGGCTATGTTCTTTTTAGTGCAAACGACCTGGTTGGAAAAACTCGAGAGTAGATGGAAGTCCGTCCATCCTTCCATTTAATTTGGCAGCGTCCCTTTGAAACCCTCATTGAACGAATCAGAGCCCTTTGAAACCCTCATTCGTCAATGAACAGCTATATGTGTGGCTCTATCTTCTATTCCCTTATTTCTCAATAGTTTAACCTTATGGCTCCAGATGTTATCTGCCATGTTTATTAAATTTAAGTTTTTATTAAAGTAGTTTAACATACATATTTAGTAGTTAACACGCACGTGTTGCTTTTCTCATTAGTTTAACCTACTGGCTCTGGTCTCTATGCATCTCTATATTAGTTAGCTTCCCTATATTATATTCCTTTGGGTTAACTAATATTGTATTGCTTTTTGGATTAACTAATATTTTATTGTTTTCTTATTAGTTTAATCTGCGTCTGTTGTAGTGTAACAGCCTGTCATGTGAACATTTGTTTAACGCCATCTGTTTTAACTCATTCGTCAGCTAACCTGCATATACTATCTCCTAACCTGCATATACTATCTCCTGATTCTATGCATTTTAGTTCCTTAAACAGAGAACCCAAAATAACTCATTTCTTAGCATTTAGTTTCTTAAACGGATAACCCATTTTTTAGAGTGGTATATGGTATTTTTTTTAATTTTATTTTTGAAATCCTTAAACGAATAACCCATTTCTTAGAGTGGTATATGGTATTTTTTTTAATTTTATTTTCGAAATTAAAAAAATTAAAGTTCCAGCCATGGATTTAATTCCTTACACGGATATGCTTTATCTACCACTATGCTATTGATTTTGATTTTTTTAAATAAAAAAAGAAATTAAAATTTTAATAGATTCTAATTGGATAATATAGTGTTCATTAAACATATGCATGTTAATAGCCATTACAGTTTATTTCTGGCGATTATAATCCATGCAATTTAGTTTTCCTTTACATATCTTTGTTTATAGTTATTACTGTTTTTATTTTTTAAGATAAAAAAAAGTTTACATGTCAATCACCATTATTTTTTTTTTTTATTTATAGTTATTTCTATTTTTATTTTTTAAGATAAAAATAATCTACATGTCAATCACCATTGATTTTTCTTTTACATATTTTTGTTTATAGTTATTGCTATTTTTATTTTTTTAAGATAAAAAAAGTCTACATGTAAATCACCATTACTGTTTATCTCATTAGATTAACAACCCTGTAATTTATTTATTTTTTTCTTTTTTATATAATATTTAATTATTACTTTTTTCAATTAAATTTAATTTTTATTTTCTCTTTTATATAAAATTTAATTATTATCTTTTTGAATCAAACCACCTAAATGAAAGAGTTTTTGACTGTATATTTTTATGTTTATAATTGTTTTTTATTTAATTAATTAAATAGAAAATTTCTATATCTTTCCTTTAAGTAAATTGAAAAATTATATCAACGGAATGAAAAATTTATTATCTTTATATTTTTGTGTTTATATTTGTTTTTGGTTAATTAATTAAATACAAAATTTCTATACAATTCTTTAAGTAAATGGAAAAATTATTTTATTATGTTATCTCCATTATGTTTAACTGGAATACTTTTGTATATTTTTTAATTTTTTTAATAAAATCATAAATCATTATGTTTAACTGGAATACTTTTGTATATTTTTTAATTTTTTTAATAAATTCATTATTTATGTTTATGTTTAATTTAAATATTTTTGTATATCTTTTAAATTTTTTAATAAATTCATTATTTATGTTAATTATTTTATGTGAATATTTTCCTTTCTATTTATAATATTTCTTTATGTTTGTTATTATTTATATTGTTTTGTAATTTTTAATAAAATTATGTAATTTTTATTTCAATGATATAATGTATGTATTTTTTTATTTGTGATAATTAATGAGTTTTTTTAAAGCTATATAATGTTATATTAGAAATTTATATTAGAAATTAATCCAATAGAATATTGTGTTTTAAGTAAGGAAGTGTTATGTGAGGCTTGGGTATAGAATTTAGGCTTGGGGTTTTGTATTTAAGATTAAAAGGCTTAGTCTTAGGAATATGATTAGGAGTCAGACTTAAACTTAGGCCTAGGCTAGGCTAGAGTAGAGTGGGTTACTTTAGCCTAGGCTAAGGGAGGATATGATACACTAGGCTATGGTAGGCTATAATAGGGTAGCCTAAGGTGGTAGGATAGGCTATGTTAAGGTAGGGTAAGGTAGGTTAGGATAGACCATTGTAAGTTAGGCTAGACTAAGTTAGAATATGGTAGGATAAGTTAGGATATGATAGACTAAGGTGGTAGGATAGGCTATGGTAAGGTAGGGTAAGGTAGGTTAGGCTAGCCTAGGCTAAGTTAGAATAAGATATGCTAAGTTAGGATATAATAGGCTAAGGTAGGATAGAATACGATAAGTTAAGGTAGGATGGGATAGGATAAGTTAAACTGGGAGAGGTTAGGCTAGGTGAAGGTAGGATAGTCTAGGCTAGGTAAAGGAAGGCTAGGCTAGGCTAGGCTAGAGTAAAATAAGCTAGAAAAGGCTAGGGTAAAGTAGGGTAGGGTAGTGTAGGATAGTCTAGTCTAAGGTAGGATAGAGTAGGCTAATCTAGGATAGAGTAGGATGGCTAAGTTAAGGTGGGCTAGGGTAGAGTAGTAAGATAAGATAAGATAGAGTAAACTATAATAGGATAGAGCAGGATATGATAGGCTAGATTAGGCTAGGCCACGCTAGATTAGGTTAGACTAGGATAGGCTAATCTAGGATAGAGTAGGATGGCTAAATTAAGGTGGGTTAGGGTAGAGTGGTAAGCTAAGATAAGCTAGAGTAAGCTATAATAGGATAGAGCAGGATATGATAGGCTAGAGTAGGCTAGGCCACGCTAGATCAGGTTAGACTAGGATATGATAGTCTAGACTAGAGTAGGCTAGGCTAGGCTAGAGTAGGATAAGATAGGTTAGAGTGGGCTAGGATAGACTAGAATAAGATATCCTAGGATAGAGTAGGCTAGGCTAGTCTAGAGTAGGGTAGGCTAGTCTAGAGTAGGGTAGGCTAGTCTAGAGTAGGATAGAATAGTCTAGAGTAGGATACGATATGCTATAGTAGGCTAGGAAAGGTTAAGGTAGAGTAGGATAGAGTAGGCTAGGCTATAATAGGATAGGATAGGATAGGTTAGAGTAATCTAGGCTAGGCTAGTGTAGGCTATGATAGGCTACAATAGGCTAGGATAGGAAATAATGTGCTAGTCTAGGATAGAGTCATATAGGATAGGTTAGAATGGGATAGGCTAGAGTAGACTAGGCTACAATAGAATAGGATAGGATAGGTTAGAGTAATATAGGCTAGGCTAGTGTAGGCTAGGATAGGATAGGTTAGAATAATATAGGCTAGGCTAGTGTAGGCTAGGATAGGCTAGAGTAGGATAGGATAGGATAGAATGTGCTATGCTAGGATAGATCCAGATAGGCTAAGTTAGAATGGGATAGGGTAGAGTAGGCTAGGATGGGCTAGAATCAAGCTATGAAAGATTAAGGTAGGGTATGATAGGTAATGTTAAGGTACGTTAGGCTAGGATAGACTGGGTTAGGCTAGAGTAGGATATATTAGGCTAGAGCTAGATAGGCTAGGATAAAGTACACTAGGAAAGGTTAAGGTAAGGTAGGCTATCAGGGCTAGGCTAGAGTAGGCTAGGAATGGTTAAAGTAGGGTAGGCTAGGTAGGCCAGGCTAGAATAAGTGAGAGTAGGATTGGCTAGGCTAGTTTAAGGTAGGATAGGCTAGGATAGGATAGTCTAGGTTAGAGTATGCTAGGCTAGGCTAGGGTAGGCTAGACTAGTCTAGGGAGTAAGGTAGACTGGGCTAGGATATGCTACTCTAGCCTAGTCTATAGTAGGCTAGGATAGGTTTGAGTGGGCTAGGATAGGCTTTATTTGGATAGGTTATGTTAGATTGGGTTAGGTTGGGTTATAATAGGCTAGGTTAAGGTAGCGTAGGCTATAGTAGCCTAAGGTAGGCTAGATTTTCCTAAGGTAGGCTAGAGTAGGCTAGGATAGGATATGGTAGGTTAAGGTAGGGTAGGTTAAAGTAAGCTAGGCTAGTTTAAGGTAGACTAGGATAGGTTAATGTAGGCTATGTGAGGTTAGGCTAGGCTAGGTTAGTCTAGGATAGGTTAGGTTAGAATAAGGTAGGCAAGGGTAGAGTAGGATGGGCTAGGATAAAGTAGGATAGGATAGGCTAAAGTAGGCTAGGCTATATTAGACTAGAATAGGATAGGCTAGAGTAGGCTAAGGTATGCTAGAGTAGGCTAGGCTAGGTTAGGCTAGAGTAGGATAGGCTAGGCTAGGCTAGAGTAGGATATGATAAGCTAGAGTAGGTTAAGCTTGGCTAGGTTAAGGTAGGGTAGGCTAGTTTAAGGTATGGTAAGATAGGTTAAGGTAGGCCATCCTAAAGAAGGCTATGATAGATTAAGTTAGGGTAGGATAGAGTAGGCTAGGCTAAGTTAAGTTCTGGTAGGCTAGGATAAGGTAGTAAAGGCTAAGGTAGGCTAGGCTAAGGTAGGCTAGAATGTCGTAGGTAATGCTAAGATAAGGTAGGATAGGATAGGATAGGATACAATAAGCTAGGCTAGGCTAGGATAAGGTAGGCTAGGTTATGATAGGTTAAGGTAGGGTAGGTTAGACTGAGCTAGGATAAGTTAGAGTATGTCAGGTTAAGCTACATTAGTCTGAGTTAGGATAGGGTAGGGAAAGCTAAGATAAGATAGGTTAGGATAGGTTAAGGTAGGGTTGGCTAGAATGAGTTAGGATAAGATAGAGTATGTCAGGTTAAACTACATTATTCTGAGTTAGGATAGGGTAGGGTAAGCTAAGATAGGCTGGAGTAGGCTAGGATAGGCTTGGCTAGGAAATGTTAGGTTAGGCTAAGCTAAGGTAGGCTAGAGTAGGTCAGGGTAGGCTAAAGTAGTCCAGGGTAGGATAGGCTAGGATAAGGGTAGGCTAAGCTAGGGTAGGCTAGGATAGGCTAGGCTAGGTTAGGCTAGGCTAAGGGTAGGTTAGACTAGGATAAGGGTAGGCTTGAGTAGGTCAGGGTAGGCTATAGTAGGCTAGGTTAGGCTAGGGTAGGGTATAACTTTCTAGGGTATGCTAGAGTAGGCTAGGATAGGCTAGGGTAAACTAAAGTAGGCCAGGATAATCTAGAGTTGAAAGGGTAGGATAGGGTAGGCTAGGGTGGGCTAGGCTAGGTTAGAATAGGCTAGAGTAGGGTGGGCTAGAGTAGGCCATCCTAGGTTAGGAAAAGGTAGAGTAGGCTAGACTAGGTTAAGGTAGCTAGGATAGGCCAAGATATGATAGGCTACACTACGCTATTGTAGGCTAGGCTATGCTAAGGTAAGGTAGGCTAGGTTAAGGTAGGAGAGAATACACTAGGTTAAATTAGAGTAGGTTGGGTTAGGTTAAAGTAGACTAGGCTAGGCTAGATTAGGCTAGGCTAGGCTAGATTAGGCTAGGAGAGAATAAGGTAGGGTAGGCTAGAGTAGACTAAGCTAGTTTAGGGTAGACTAAGATAGGTTAGGTTAATCTAGGATAACTAGGTTAAGGTAGGATAAGCTAGTTTAAGATATGCTAGGCTAGGATATGTTTGGATAGAGTAGGTTAGTCTAAGATAGGGTATGGTAGGCTAGGACAACCTATGGTAGGGTAGGTTAACATAGGGTAGGATAATTTAAAGTAGTGTACACTATCATATGCTAGACTAATTTGATGTAGGCTATGCTAGGATAGGTTAGTAAAGTTTCAACTAGGTTAGGCTAGGCTAGGCTAGGTAAGGTTAGGCCATGCTAAGCTATAGTGGATTAGGCTAGAATAAAGTAGGTTAGGTTAAGGTAGGCTAGGATAGGTTAAGGTAGGATATGCCAGAGTATATTATCTAGGCTAGAGTTGACTAGGCTACGATATAGTAGGCTAGGCTGGGTTAGTGTAGGCTAGGCTAAATTAAGGTAGAGTAGGATAGAGAAGGTTAGGATATGCTAAGATAGAGTACGATAGAGTAGGATAGACTATTTTAAGGTAGGTTAAGATATTTTCAGACCAGTTAGTTTAGGCTACAGTAGGACATGATATGATAGGGTAGTGTAGGGTAGGGTGGAGTAGGTCAAGCTAGGCTAGTCTAAGATAGACTAGGATAAGTTAGGATAGAGTAGGTTAGGATAGGAAAGAGTAGGCTAAGCAAGGCTAGCCTAGAGTAGTGTAGGATAAGATAGAGTAGGATAGGCTAGGCTAGGATAAGATAGAGTAGGATAGGCTAGGCTAGAGTAGGCTAGGCTAGGCTAAGATAGACTAGGTTAGGCTTTGTTAGAGTAGAATGGGCTAGGTTAGTGTTGTCTAGGATAAGTTGGGTAAGGTAGAAAATAATAGCATAGGGTAGTTTAAGGTAGGTTGAGTTATGTTAAGTTAATCTAGGTTAGGCTAGGCTTGGATAAAGTAAAATAGGCTATGCTAGCTTAGGATATGCTAGGTTGGGCTATGTTGGTCTAGGTTAGGTTAGGCTAGGTTATGCTAGGGTAGGAAAGGATAGGCTATTATAGGTTATGATATACTAGGTTAGGCTATACTATGTTAGGCTAATCTAAGCTAGGCTGAGGTAGGATCATGTATGTTATTTTAATTTAGGATAGGCTAGGATAAGTTAAGGTAGGATATGATAGGATAATTTAATGTAGGATAGGGAATGCTAGATTAGGTTAGAGAAGGATATGTTAGGTTAGATCAGGTTTGGATAGATTAGAGTAGTCTAGGGTAGGTTACAATAGGCCCAGCTAAGGTAAAGTAGGATATGATAAGTTAAGGTAGGTAGGCTAGAGTGGGACATGATTTGTTAGAGTAAGCTAGGATAAGATAGGCTAGGACAAGGCAGGCTAGGCTAAGTGAAATTCCCCAGTTTTAATCCTTATGAAATGTAATTGTACATATATGTTATATAGGTTAGTGAGTGAGAT
Organism: Picea mariana; assembly: GCA_032191745.1. Taxonomy (NCBI): domain Eukaryota; kingdom Viridiplantae; phylum Streptophyta; class Pinopsida; order Pinales; family Pinaceae; genus Picea; species Picea mariana. Next base: position 134,541 of record JASDQU010104527.1, read on the forward strand.
AGTATGGTGAAGCACCAATTTACGTATATGTTGTATGAAAGTTATCAGTTAAAGAACATTGTTGGCTATGATATGAGAGGGGATAAACATTGGGGGGATATGACTGCATGAGAAAGAATTGAATTTCTCCATTGGTCAACCTTACATGGCGATCAACTAGCTCAATTTCCTAGTCGACTAGTTGAATTATCTAGTTGACTAGCTCAACTACCTAGTCATATGTTTTTACCATGCACTAAAATATTGTAGTGGTTGACCAAATTTTGAACTCAAAATTTTTTATTACAATTTATATTTGACAAGGGAATAATGGGTGCCACTAGGACCAAAGTCATATTTAGATATTATTTTATTTTCCACTTACCTTAAAGTATGATAGAGGACAAATATTTTATGGGAATGGATGCCAAGGAACCAGGTGGAGTTCCTTGGGTGCCAAGTGACAAGTTTAGATCATCCATATTAATTCCCCTAGGTTTTTGCAATCCAAAGATCATTCCACTTGTTCATTTCTTGGACTTTTTTCACTCTCCAGTCATGCATGGAGTTCACCATTAACATGTATCGAATTATACTGTTATGTCCATGACAAAAGGATGGGGATGCCTTTTACATATATCTAATATGAACTACATGTAGGTATGAGCATGAGATTTTTGTTATTGAGGCATCATAGATAGATGGATTTGTGGATCCTCCAACATTGATATTCTTAGATATAATACACTAGATCCCTAGAGGGGGTGAGAATTACCTGAGGGACTATAAGGTAGAGAAGGGGGTTCCATCCTTAGGGTGTTGTAGGATGGGGGAAAAGGTTGTAGGAGTATATATTTTATTATTTTGGGGGTATTAGGCTATGTTAGAGATTTTGGCTATACATATGAGTCAATTGTCTTTCTAGACTCATAGCCCCAACTCGAGGGTTGTCATGTTCCTAAGAGATTTAGAGTAGCGGATCCTACATTTGGGAGGGACATCCTTAATCCACTATTAATAGATGATATTTCTTTATAATATAAGTGTTATGGTTTTAGTGTTATCTTTTTTAGCTATTTATATGTATCTTTTTGTTAAAAACGTTGTGATTGTTGATAAATTACACGTTGTTATAATTATGTGTTGTTACTTGTGAATTGCATGAGTTTCATGTCACATTTCCTACATATTTCCTTGTATAACTAAACAAAGAACATATTGGTATCAAATCTAACTATGAGCTACGTAAAAATAATTTTAAAAAGCATAGTATTCATTGAGTCATAATGATACTAATGTGGCTTGACATGGAGCTATGTATGTTACAAATTGGTATTGGAGCAACGAACTAGAAGTTACAAAGTGTAGACATAGAATTTGAGTATGATTATAGTCTATTTGGGAAAGTCTCTTTGATGAAATTGGGTGAAATTAAGCCAAACAATCCTAGTTTCTATAGGAAACATGTGGAGAAAGTGATTAAGGTAGTAAAAATGATTTATTGCATCAGTCCACCAATTTGACTTCTCAGTCGACTTGTCTTTGTGGTCGACTAACGTATTTATTTAGTAGACCTAACCCAACAATCAACTAACTCGACTACCTAGTTGACTTACATTTGTAGTCGACTAACATGTTTCTTTCACCGACTGACCCAATAGTCGACCAATTCGAATACCTAGTTGACTTATTTTTGTAGTCGACGAATGTGTTTCTTTGGTTTTCCTAGCCTAATAGTCGACCAACTCAATTTATCAAACGATTTCTCTTTGTATTTGATTAATGTATATCTTTGGTTGGCCCAACTATTTGTCAACTGGCTCGAATACTTAGTTAATTTATGTATATAATAAACTGACATAAAACATTAATCAACCTGACCAAATGGTAAACTAAATATGTTGATTATTTTACTTGTCTCCATAGTTTCTTTACACATTACAGTGGTTGACTTCCTTTCTTAGCCAATTGCTTCGCCCAATCAAATTGACCCTCCAACAGGTACAGTTATCCAAATGATGGTTCAAAGGAGAATATGTCTAAGGGTTGATATGATGGATTAATTCATCCATGTTCTTCATAAATCAAGAGGAGAACCATGTTCACATAGATAAGGTTCATTACAAAAAAAAAATTGGAGCCAAAATATTGTCTTGGCTATAATAGGAGTATAAAATATCAGATTCATATGAAATTTCATGGGTTTTTCCATAATGAAGAGTAGTAAAAAAGTTCCCTTGGGGGGAAATGGCCAATTCTGCTCTGGATTTATGGAAATGGTAAATTAGTAATGTTTAAGAACATGATGGTACTCCTTGATAGAGGCCCAATGATTAATGTTTTTTTTCTAGTGATTCGGGGAAGAAAACATGGAAATACCAGGTGGATCATTTGGTCGAATTTCAAGGGGCTTGGTGTAGGAATAAAGGAAAAGGACAAAATCCACTATTCTTGGAGACTTTTTGTGGGATTTTTGAGATCTTGTGAGGTAAAAAAGGGACCCTAGACAAAAAATATGGAAAAAATAGGGTACTTGATATTCTACCTCCTCACTAAGCTAGACAGCTTTGTACTAGAAAATAATTTTCAATTCTTCTCCATTTGGGAGATGTAACATCCCGCTCTGGCGCACTGAGAAAACCTATTATTTGAGGACACTTGCTCGCAAGTGATCTGGATTTTTATGATGATAAAACTTTTATCCTTCTTTCTGATGCGTTAAGATAGATGACATGATGTTTTTACTACTTTGATGTAGACAGGTGTTGCTGACTCAGTTTCATTGCGTGTGCGGGGTTTCAGACCTTGAGGATGTAGAGGCATTGGGGAAACCCCCTTGGACTCCGGATTGAGTCAGGGAGTGTGCTATTTGGGTTGATTTGTTTACGATGATATTGCTTTGTTTTGATGATATGATATTGATTTTATGCTATGTTGTTGACATTCTGACACGATGGTTGATGATGCAGGCTGACGATAGCTTGCTGACCAAACTCACATATGGAGTAAAGGGGCCACACATGATTTCCAGAGAGGTTGAGGGAGAGGTGTGGACAACAACCCTGCCACAGCCTACTAACACTTCCACCGTGGCTCGAACTGTAGATTAGTGATTACCTATTTCGAGAGGATCCATGATGCCGTGAGGGAAGACTGCGACAGTCGCTCACGATGATTCTAAGGAGCGCGCAATAAGGCATGGGAATTATTCCTTAGAGACCTTAGTCTCCCACAAGTTCACCTGGCAGAGTGTTGACTCCAGGGGTTATAGATGTCTACCAATACATCAAGTCGGCGAGTAGCACCCTTGGAGCACGTGGTGCATCCTGAAGGGCACATCGCACAAAAGAAACACAAGTGGGCGAGTGGCACTCTTGGAGCACGTGGTGCATCCTGAAGGGCACGTCGCGCCACAGAGGCAAACGAGGCGAGTGGCACCCTTGGAGCACGTAGTGCGTCCTAAAGTGCACGTCGCATTGGTGATGATGATGAGACCACCTAGATGACCCTAAGACCTAAACGCCTGAAGAAATTCTCAAAACAACTCCCCTAATTAAAATGTCGCCCAGTTCAAATCTAAACCTAATTTTAAAAACATCTCTAAGATAAAATTTTTGTCTAGCCTTAGGAATAGACCCTGCAAAAATAAACGCAAAGGCGTAAACTAAAAACCTCCTATGTGTTAGTTAAAGTCTTCTTAAATTAAGGGGGGGTAAAGTAATGAGGGAGATAAATTAATTGAAACCCATGGTTTTTAAATGATAAAGAAGAAATAAGCTAATTAAAGTGTGGGAGTATAAAAGTTRGGATTTTAGAAATACAATGAAAGGTTTAATGAGTGCTTTTATMTTTTTGGGTTTAAAAAAAAAAATAATAATAATAAWAAAWATATATATATATATATAATAAAAAATAAAACAAGAGAGAAATAAATAATAGAAATAGGAAACTTGTAATAAAGGAAACTTAATAATAGAAAGTAGGGGACCTAGGGTAAAAAGATAAAAGGAATCAACAATTAAGGAGTTACTAAAAATCAACAACTTCATTTTAGGAAAGTGATTAAAAGCATGAGAGGGGATCTAGGAACCCTAGGAGTAATTTAAGGAGTGATTTTTGGGGGGGCGAGGGATTTGAGTCTTTTAATTATTAAAAAGAAATTAATTTTTGGAGAACCATAGGGATGAGTGACACTTGGACGGCAGAGAATTTTTAGAGGTTTGTCATAAAAAAATTAAATTAATAATGTTTAGGAAAGTAGGTGGGTCTCAAATTTATATAAAAGAAGGGGAAAATAAGGAAGAGGGGAGAACGGTTAGCGTAACGTTATGCTGCCAAATTTTGGATTGACTATTTTCTTGTGAGGAGTTGGGAATTTCTCAGTTGTTTTTGAGTGGTAGTTCAGCCTTGGAGGCAAGTTGAGAAGCTAGTTTTATCTCTGGATCTGGTGTGGCCCCTTTGCGGCTCGGGGGGCTAAGGGGGAAGCAGAGTACCCCTAGCGATTGGCTGGGAGGTATCGGTGAGATCTCTATGGTCGACAAGTAGAAGCGGCACAGAGTGAGGGAAGCGGCATAGAGCGCGGGATGTCGTCCCAGGCAAGCGAAAGGCAACGGTATGGTCCTTAATCGGTAGAGTAGATTGCATATTTAAATCCTTTGTCGATTATAATTGTTGGTTGTAAAAATACTAACTTGGTTTTTGTTGCTCGGTAATGGATGGATTAAGTTATACTTCATCTGTCACATCCTTCCATGGTGCGGTTATCTTTGGTCCCTGGCAGTATGTTGTTTTTCCCCTTCTTGTGATTGTATGCCATTATAGGGAGTTGCTTTCCTTTCTCCTTGGTTTTACTGACTATGGTTCCTTATGTTGGT
>JASDQU010104528.1:747-19400 GCA_032191745.1 Picea mariana
GTTGAATTTGTTTAACACTATATTACAAACTGCAACAAACCGAACCGAGTTAGAAAGGTCGTGGGCAGCAATAGAACGTGACATAACTATCCAAGATCAAAGGGAAGAAAGACAGAGACAATTGAGAAACCAACTCTGATTTGATTTTCTTTGTTTCTTATTTCAAAAGACTTATTTTTCTTATGGATGCCTAGACGGTGTGTTTTATAGCCTTAAAACACAAACTCTGGAACAACACACCCTCTCCCTAGGGCTACATCCACAAAACTACACTTTATAATATATTAGATGAAAGCATACAGTTCTATCTGCACTCTTAGCTTGCATATCTCTCTTTCTTTCTCTTCCTCTCTCCCCTCTCTGCACACCCAACTGCAGGTTTGATCTTCACATTCAGCTAAAGATCTTACAACACAGACTTCTCTCACCTCACAATACTTCTCTCTCAACAATAACATTAATCACTCATCATACATAATCGATTCCATCCCAGGTCCTCTTGACCTTTATTTATACATTACAATGACTCTCAGACAACCTTAGGCATAAACCTAGGTGTCAAAACCCTAAATACCAAAACACTAGATGTCTAAAACCCTAGGTCAACTTGACCTACGTTTTCAGGGCTTCACTATCATGTCTTTCCTTCTTTCTTGAGAGGTGATCCAAAGCATCCATTGGTGGATTCTTCCACTTGTTGAGTCATCCACGATCCAACTTCCTTACTGATCTATCTTCCTCAATCTCCTCATCCAATGGCTTGCTTTCTCTTACTTTGCTCTATCTTTTCTTCTCTTTTGGCCACTTCGACCCAATCTCAGTCAGCTTATCTTCTGTGCAGTTCACACTTCACGCTTCTTTCCTTAATATTCACAACCTTCCATAACCAAGGGCCAACATGCCCCCAACACTCACATGTGACTCGTCCCGAGGCACTTAGGTCCAAATCTTCTATTTTTCTTTGTCTTCAGAGTGTGTGGGGCATCCTGTGCTTTCTGCTTTGTCCCGCAATTATTTCCTTGTGCAGACTGTATTTTCTATGTTTGGTATTCAGTTTCAACTACACTCGGTTCCTAGACCCTTTTTCTCATGCTTCTACCGAGAGCTGCGAGGCAACTGGTTGTCATAGTATAATTTCAACCGACACCCATTCACCAAACCTTCCTTCCATTCTCCATTCAAAGTCTTCAATTGCGCAACTCCTCCTTATGTAACATAAGAAACCTCATATGGTGCAAGCCAATGTGTCCTGAACTTCCTTGGATTCTTCATGAACTTGCTATCATATACCAATACCGGATCTCCTTTATTGAAGGCTTTCTTCTTGATGTGCCTATCATGATATGCCTTTTCTTGTTCCTTCTGTACATGTTGATGGAATCCTGCAATAAATCGATCTTCTTATAGTTCTACCAACTATGCAAGCCTCTCTTGAACAATGCCAGTGTCATCCATATATGTGAATGATGCAATTCTGAGACTAGGAACCAAATATTCCATAGGGACAACTGCTTCTAGGCCATAGACCAATTTAAAGGGAGTCTGCATTGTTAGCTTCTTGCAAGTAGTTCTATAGGCCCATAACAGTACTGGTACTCTCAAATCCCAGTCATCCCTATTCACACTGCAAATCTTCATCAGTGCTGTCTCCAAGATCTTGTTGAAAGCTTTGACCGTCTTGTTCGCTTGTGGATGCTAAGGAGTACTCTTTTGATGGTGGACTTCAAATTCCCGAGTCAAAGCTTAAATAGTCTTATTAATAAAGTGTGTACCTTGATCGCTTATCAGGGTCTTCGGGCATCCAAACATGGTTATGATATCCTCAAATATAAATCGCACAACTATAGTTGCACTACAGTCCTTAACTTCTCTTGCTTCTGCCCATCTTGTCAAATACTCTCTCGCAGTGATGATGTATCTAGCTCTTGTGTGCTTCCCTGGTGGGTTTATAGGTCCCACAAAATCAATTGCCCATTTCTCAAATGCCTGCAAAGTCAACTGTGGTGATAAAGGCATCTCATCTCCTTAGGAAGGCTTCCCAAATCTCTAGCATACATCGTAGGCTTTATAGTATTCCTTGGCATCTTTATGTAAAGTAGGCCACCAGAGGCCAACTCTTAGAACCTTCCACACTGTTTCTTTCCTTGCATAGTGTCCTCCTTCGATGCCTTCATGTGATTTTGCTAAAATCAATCGTCTTTCTACCTCCATAACGCATATCCTCAGTATCTCATCAGGTCCCATCTTGTATAGTTGTCCAACTATAAATGAAAAATCTGGAGCGCACCCTACCAACTGTTTCTTCTGGATGATTGTATATTCAATAGTTGTCATTCCTGTTGATAGGAACTGGACTATCTCAACGAAGTGGTCATCAACCCTTCTAATGGCCAACAACTGTGCATCTGGTAGTGTATCCTCCAAACTAGTAGGGTCCTCTCCATGCTTCAACCTAGAAAAATGATCATGTCCCTTGTTCATTTTCCCTTGCTTGACCAAAATATAAAAATCATATTCTTGGAATAACAGTATCCATCTACATATTCTTCCCCCCAACATTGGCTTGTTGACTAGGTATTTCAACAAAGAGTGATCAGTGAACATCTTAAAATGTCCTTCCAACAAGTAGTGTCGAAACTTTTGCAGCATGTACACCATGGCTAAACCTTCTCTCTCAGTGGTAGTGTAGTTTATCTCAGCTGTAGATAGCTTCCTGCTAGCAAAGGAMAACGGATGGTCAATATATCCTACCCCTGGTTGTGCTAACATTGCTCCTAGTGCAATAGATGAAGCATCAACATGTATGTGAAATTCCTTTCTCCAATCTGGGAAAACCATAATAGGCGCAGTAACAATTTTTTGTTTYAGTGTGTCGAAGCTCTGTTAACATTATTCTGTCCATTGAAACTGACAATATTTCTTCAGAAGATTCTCCATGGGTGTTGTAATATGTGCATAGCCCTTAATGAACTTCCTGTAGTATCCAATATGTCCCAATGCAGTGCGCAACTGTCTGACTGAAGTAGGAGGGGTATATCAACAATAATGGCAATCTTGGATGGGTCTACCAACAACCCCTGCTTACACACAATATGGCCCAACAACACTCCAAAGGGTGAAAATAAGATGCACTTCTTCAGATGCAGGGCAATATGACATTGCCTGCACTTATCCAACATTAGTCTTAAACATTCAATATGATTATGAAATAGGCTAAAAATAGTCCAATCATCAAAATATGCTTCCAAAAATTTATGTAGAAACTCCTTGAATGCTTCGACCACCACCCTGGAAAATATGGTTGGTGCATTCTTCAATCTGAAAGCCATCACTGTGTACTAGTAGGAACTCCATTCTGTTGTAAATGTGGTCTTGTGGCGATCTTCCTTGGCAATCCTGATCTGGCGGTAACATGAAAATCCATCTGTAAAGGAATATACCTCCTGTCCTCCTACATTATCTAACACTTCATATGTAAACAGTGTAGGGAATGGGTCATGCAAACATGCATCATTCAACTTCATGAGATATACACAGATCTTGATTTCTTCTATCTTCTTATCTTGTACCACCATAGGACTAGTCCATTCTGAATCTTCCACAGGTTCTATGATTCCTACTTCCAACATTCTGTCTAGTTCAATCTTAACTTTTTCCTTATATTTAGGATTCAATCTGTAGGGTATTTTCTTAACTGGCCTTGCATCTGGTTTCAAGGGGATTTTCATCTCTCCCATGGGCCCTTTTATTCCCTTCATATCAGTGAAATTGGTTGGGAAGAAGTCCTGATATTCATGCAGTAATTTTGTGATCTTATCAATGGTGGCATCATCCTAGTAATCTCCAACATTAGAAAGCTTAGGTGCTTTCTCTGTTCCAATATTAACTTTATTGATTTTGATCGGTTATCCAATGAAAGGTAGTTCGACTCCTGGTCCTTCTACATCTTTTCGTCCTTCTGTTTCTGTGATGTTCACATTCCTAGGGTCATTGTCTTCATCGACATTGATATTGTAACATCCTTGCAGTTTTTGAAGAGGTGCAGTCCATTCATCCTCTTCTTGCTCCACAGGGAGGCTAGGGGCCTCCTCAAAGACTTTCTATCTGACAACCTGCACAGCTTGATCCATCGTGGGATACTGAATTTCAAATAAAAATGTAGCTACAAATTTCTGAGTCATACTATACCAATCTGAAGTGGTGAGGCACACTTCTGCTTGAAGATACCAATTGATAGTACTTACTTCAACAGTCTGCGCAGTTCCAGAAGTTTCTGACTCTTCTCAGCGAGGTTTTTTAGTCTTCCCTTCTTCTACCCTAGCAGAATCTGAATGTTCCTCATTCAGTAATTCTTCTTCTTCTCCACTGTAGAACCCTTATTCCTATGGTGGAGGTTCGTGATTCCTCTCAAACAAGTTCACCATAGGAACTTCTCTGAAGGTTCTCCCACTGCGCGTGTGTCCGACCTCTGTTTCGTTGTCGCTGTCTGAATTCCTGAACATTATCTTTTTCAATCTGACCCACTACTGTATATTCAGGATGTTCTTCTCATGCAATAGCATATTGATCTTCAACTTTAGAAAATGTAAAAATTTTCCTCTCGGTCCCTTAAAGAAATATCTCTTTGCTTGGCTATATGATTCTACTCTATCAATAGAAAACTCAGTAATGTACCCTTCGATGGTACTATCAAACCAATGATCTACTACTCTTGACATGGCATTATAAACTCTCTTGACCTTCTTGATCAACGCCGACACCCAAACCATTGGTGGCCTGAGTCTTATTTCAAACTGGGTATCTGCTAATCTGACTAGCCACTCGTATAGCTCCTTATGAATTCCTCCAAAGAAAATATCATGTATATCAGTAAAGATATACCTTCCCAACCAATCCTCTGTACTAAGATTAGGGTTCTTATTCTGAGCTTTAGAAAATTCCTTCTCTTGTTCTTCTATCCATGTATGAATCTCTGTCTTCGATGGAAACCACCTTGACATTCCCTCAAGAAGATCCTGGTCCCGACAATAGACCCATTTTTTGGCATAGGGACAGACCCAGGGTTCAGTTCTAACAACGCACCAACAAGCCCTAACTACTGGCCCTTTCGGAAACACCTGCAAAGCCGATGCAGTCTCACCCGAAGTAACTATAGGGGGTTGCAGGACACATGTGTCTACAACCAGAGGAAATGCAAAGTGGATCCAGGGAAACACTCTCACACATATCAACTTAGTCTTTATCTTTCTTAAGCCTACTGTGTGAACTATATCTCATATCTAACACAATATTGCATTAAAAATAATTCAAATATCATAAGAACAAAACATCAATCAAACACAACACAAGATATACGTGGTTCACCCTCTCCCTAGGTCTACATCCATAGAACTGCGCTTTATAATATATTAGAGGAAAGCATATAGTTCTATATACACTCTTAGATTGCAGATCTCTCTTTCTTTCTCTTCCTCTCTTCCCTCTTTGTGCACCCAACTGTAGGGTTGATCTTCACACCCAACTGAAGATCTTACAACACAGACTTCTCTCACCTCACAATACTTCTCTCTAAAAAATAACAACAATCAATCATCATAAATAATCGAACCCATCCCAGGTCCTCTTGACCTTTATTTATACAGTACAATGACTCTCAGACAACCTTAGGCAGAAGCCTAGGTGTCAAAACCCTAAATACCAAAACCCTAGATGTCTAAAACCCTAGGTCAACTTGACCTACGTTTTCAGGGCTTCACTATCATGTCTTTCCTTCTTTCTTGAGAGGTGATCCAAAGCATCCATTGGTGGATTCTTCCACTTACTAATTCGTCCATGATCTAACTTCCTTGCTAATATTTCTTCCTTGATATCCCCGTCCAATGGATTTCTTTCTCTTAATTCGCTTCGTCTTTTATGCTCTTTTGGCCACTTCGACCCAATCTCAGTCAACTTGTCTTCTGTGCAGTTCGCACTTCGTGCTTCTTTCCTTAATATTCACAACCTTCCATAACCAAGGGCCAACAAACCCATACAAGGATTTATTCAATCTTCACACATGTGTCTTTCTATCATGTGTCTCAAAGCTTTGTGGCTACTCCATATACACTTCCTCTTCTATTACACCATTTAGAAAAGTTGTCTTCACATCCATCTGTGTACCTTCCACTTCATATTGGCTACTATCACAAATATGGTTATGATTGAAGTGTGTCTTGCCACAGGAGAAAACGTCTCCTCATAATCAATTCCTTCCTTCTGGGAGAAACCACGTGCTACAAACCTTGACTTGTATTTGTCAATACTTCCATATGTTGAGTGCTTCGTCTTGTAAATCCACTTGGAAATTAAAAATGTTTTGTCTTATGTTATAGGAACCACATCCCAAACATCATTCTTAATTATGGATTGATACTCTTTAACTATGGAATCCTTCCATTCTTCCTTTCTCGCAACCTCTTTATAACAAAGTAGACTCAACATCAATAATATCACTTAGCAATGACACTAAAATAGAGTATGGTTTTGGTCTCTAGCTTTCTATGAATGTTCCATATGGGGAACCATACTTTTCTATGTCCTGAATGATCTAATGAGCTCAAGATGGTTTTATTTTCCTAGTGGTTTCTTGAGGGGCATCCCCAAGTCTTTGTGGTTCCATCATGTCATGATATTCATGATCACATTCTCCTTGTACAATATTATTGTCTCTCTCTGCATCTGTAATCCTGGGAGTTGCTCGTCTGCCTCATGTCTCAAACTAGAGGCTATATAACATGTTTCCTTATGCAACCTTCAATGTGGATCCCTCTCAAAACTATCACTGGTGACCTTCCTGGAACACGCACATCTCCATGGTAACCTCCATGGAATTTGTGAGATTACCTTCCTGATACAAGTACAACAAAACCAAAAGTATTTCCAATATAATAATATTTTCATTAGTGCATATATATGGTAACAATAATGAAGAGAGACATCACAGTAATCATCATAACATTACCAAGGTGTCCTATCTGAAGGTAAAACAAGAAATATCTCCTAAACGAGATGTTGGTTCATAAGCGCAATAAACATTTATATCAATAATATTCACATGCTACCAAGTATTCATTTTATCTAACAGTAATAGATCCTTTTCAAATATTGTTGTCAATACTATAATGTTTACTTGCAATGTAGCAACTATCAAACTTGACACATCCAAATTGGGAACTTATTCAATCAAACCTAGAACCTAGAGTCTTATCTCCAAGAATGAATGATGTTTCTTTTCTTTCGTGTCTCCATTTATGATGACAAGTATTCTCTCCAACCTATCCCCTGTACTAAGACAATATGATTTCTTGATTAAACTATTAGTTAGGGAATACGATACACAAAAACTCAAAAATCTCACCCTTAATCAATATTTTAGCTTTAGTTTTTACCAGGGGTTAGTATGCTATAACTTCAATAGATCATAATGAAACTGTAATATCCTACTATTTTTTTAACAGTTAGAGGCATATAAAAAAACAATCAAACCTAGAGTGTTGGATCTGAGAGAGAATCCTTGTAATCGGCCATGTGCTAAAAAACACCACTATCAACAACCATGTGTCATAATACATATTCTTCACTTGTGTCTTCTTCTTTGTATTTATCATGATCATCTTCTGTGGCATGAGCAYGACACTTTCCTTTAAATAATCRAAATAGGGAATCGAACATTTGCTTGGGATTTTTCAGTGATGAGATGTGAGGGATCAAGTGGTCCTTGATAGAATCAATAATTATTCTCTTTTCCCTCACCATATCCTTCTTATGCTTAGATTTTGATTCATCTCCCTCTAGCTCAAAAACTTCTTCCTTGATGAGATTTTCTAGGTCATTCTCTTCGAGAATGAGCATGAGAATTAATTTATACTTTCAAGCTTGGAATTTATCAGGCCCTCAAGCTTCTCATCAATCTTGGTGCTTGGTTCCATCCCGCCCTTAAAATATAATAAGAAATTTTTAAAGAACAAGTGTTTATGAACTTACCAGAGAGAGTAGCTGCCAAGACGTCTAGGGTTTTATGGGAAAACCCTAAATTTAAAAAACTTTGAATTTTAGAATTCTTCTCTAGAGAAAAGATGTGCCCTCCCAAGGCAATTTCACTGATGGTCTTAGCTTGATCAAAATTCTCTTGAAAATGTGTAACATCACCATATAGGGTTTTGCAGTTGCAGCGACAACTGCAGTGGTTGTAGTAGTTGTGGTGGTAAAACTTATTTTATATGAGAATCTAGTCTCAGGAGGCAGTGCACTAGGGTAATTCGAGTTTCCTAGTGGTCTTATATTCCCCCAAAATTTCCTCTAAGCGATGCAAATGACTTCTTTCAGGCCTGCTCTGATACCATGTTAAAATTCTTCTTAAATAGTTAAGTGTGTAAATATTCTTTAACTTTATAGAATTAAAACAATAACCATAACAATAAGGGTCACTGAAAGAAATACATCCAGAGTATTACACAATATTTACCCGGGAAACCCTCATGGGGGAGGAAACCCAACAAAACTTCTTTAGTATAGATTCTTCAACAAGTACAATATTTCTATAGGAGAGATCTCACCACAATAGAAGATAAACCAGAAATCCTAGACCATAACAGAGTAGTGCACCACTTGAGAAGGATAGGCGACTAAGACTCTCCTTGCCACTGGTTATCCTCCTCAAACTTGCACACTGTAGAGATAGAGAGCTTGTGTTGTGTATTGTCTCAATTGAGGTGCCTAGCCTCCTTATAGATACAAGTTGTGCCCCCCCAATAATTAGGTCAGGGCCGACCTGGCCACTTTATCTTCTAATTTATATTTGACTTGTCTAGGTACAATAGGGATGACTATAATAAACAATGTCTTTTAGGGTTTTGTCACTATAAGAATATCTTCTGAAGCTACTCAATATTCAACATTATACACTTCTTGTGTCACCCACACTATATCTGTGTCTCTCTTGTTTGTTTCACAAGTGTTCTCCTCACATCTCTTCGTTTCTTGGATGTATGCTTAAATGACTAAGTGTTAAGACTGTTAGCAAATTGTTTAAGTATACAAGAGAGTGCCACTAGAGTAGGAGTGTGACTCACCCATAGCATAGAAAAAAGTACATGTATGTTCTAGATGAAGAGGAATAGTCCATATGAGGTATCCTTGGTGTTTCCAAGTAGCCAAGTGAGAAATGTCATGGTGTCACACACCCTCAAGAGGAGAACAATCACAAGATTCGAGCAGACATCTTGTGGGGACGTGACATATGATATTAGAGTAGATTTGGATCTTCACCACTATCTCAGTCAGAGTGGTGTTGTTAAGGTGCATTGTAGTTGGTTTCAAAATTTGTTGTGAAGGAATTTCAGTGGAAACGTTCACAGATTTGGTGAACGGTTTGGTAGAGTGAACTAGTTCATCACAAAGAATTTGCATCAGACTTATGACAGAGGTTCCAGTTGACGGTGTGGTGGAAGGTTGATCTGGGTGCACACCTTGTATAGACAAAGAGTATATTTTGTGGTGAAATGAATCAATTGGAAAGGGTGGGTGATCATAGAACTCATCATAGAGTTCATAATAGGAATTTTCGCAGACTTGATCACAGAGGTAGTTTGGGCGTAAACTTTGTGAAGGTTCAATAAGGTGGAATGAACTTTCACAAAGATAGTTTGGGTGAAAACTTGGTTGGTTTGATTTGTGATGGAAGTAAGTGTTAGACCTGTGTGCACACCTTGAGAAGACCAGGCATAGAGTTCACAGGGTGAACCAAGCACTTGGGTAATGCAAAAAAATGTAGGACTTATCGTAGGACTTGTCATAGATCTAACCACATAAGTGATCCTAGAAGTGATCATAGAAGTGGTCATGAAGTGGAGTAGTTCTGGGTTGTAGAAAGTTAAAGCACTTGGGTGTGTTGGATGACTTGGGGTGACCTAGAGAAGATTCATAACAAGGAATTTGGTTGGGAACATTTATATCATGACATCTTTGTTCCTTGCATCACTGAGAATGATAGTTGACTTGAGCTGGGCTGTTGGAGGAGTGGGTTGACTGAAACCTTCAGATGAGGTAACTCTTCATAGACTTACGATAGTCATTTAACAACAGTCTGACTTGGTATTCAGGTGGTTTTTTCTTGGTGCCTCGAAGCATAAGAAGTCAAGGTGTGAATAGGGTAGGACATTGGAGATGAGTTTGATCGATTGCATGATAAGTTTGGGACTTAGATTTATTTCTGAAGTGGACAGATGGAATAAACTTTATATTGTAGTGAAGGTGTGATGCAAGTTTATGTAAATGCAAATGGTGATTGAGAGAGTTCATGCAGAGAGTTGGTCACTTGGACAAGTGAAAGTCTAGGACAATAGACTTGAACCATGGGTGCAACGAAGAATGTTGTTGGAAAGGTATGGTTGGTTTTGAGTTCTTGCATTTCCTAAGTGATGTAGTGAGTTCTTTGAAGGGAAGTCAAATGAATTGGTCATTCAAGTGTAATCCATTTCCATGGTGAAAATAAATAGAATTTAGGGTGGCTCAAGTGGTGGAGATTCGAAGAAGTCATGTAACAGTTTGGGACGCCTAGATTGGGAGAATGTGTAGAAATATTGGGGAAAATTTCTTGGACTAGTATTATGGTGGACTTAGGAAGATTTGGATGCATTCACATAGGTAGCTTGAGGAAGCTACCTAACTCTTGGATCAATCACCTTGGTGCTTGGTTCCTTAGAAAATTTTGTTGAGTCAGGTGGTGACTTGAAAACTCGCGATGATAGTGCCAACGTTTGGATGCTTGTAGGAGGTGAAAGATAGTTTTTTTCTAGGAGATGGATGGAGTAAGAAAATAAGACGACCAAGAATTGCTGGCAGTCGAATTGAATGGGAAGAACTTAGACCGAGTGACTGGGGTGGTGTTTTCCCACCTTTTGTATGTGACATTTGATGAGGTAGAATGCACCTTAGTGACTTGCAAATGATTGTGTGATGACTCAAAGGTCCTAAGTGAGTCGTTGTTTGAGGTTGACAAAAGTATTGGTTTGAACATGTCTATGACATGGATGTTCTTCAATGTTACTCATTATACTTGGAGACATTTGGATAGTTCATTGAGACATTTGAGGAGTGTGAGTGCGTTGTCCACACTCATCACAGATGTTGAGTTGCAGAGAGGTGACTTAAAAAAAGAAGGTGAGTTGAGGACTTGCCTTGGTTTGGAGGATTGTGCAAACAAGTAGATTACAACATGAAGAGGTTACTTGGACATGTGAATTTCTCTTGATTTAGGAAACATGGTTGAGGGTGAAACCTAACCATTCCAAGGAATAGAGAGGCAGACATAGAAACATGGTCGTGTGATGAAGTAATGGGTAAAGGAAATTTGGAGGTGTAGTTCTTGGTGTAGATGAGATGTTTCATATCCAAAGATGCAGATGAGGATATGGAGAATTAAACTAAGGAAGGAAAACTTGTGGACTTGATCAAAATTTGAGTCATAAGGGAAGATCTGGTTGGATGTGAAGATGCATGGTGATTTCCCTTGATTCTTTGCAGACTTGGATTCCATACAAACAATGTTTAGAATGTTGTCTTACTGTGCCATGAGGTGGGCAACAAAGCCAAGTTATCAAAAACAATTTTTTTTGGGGGTGCCTTCATAGTGCAACAAGAAGAGGGGTGACCTTGGATTGATATTAGGTTGTTGTGAAGATGGACCGAATTGCGAAAGGAAGTGACAATGCCTTGGACATGTTGAGAATTCTCAAGGAATGTGTGTGATATTTAAACACTTGGAGAGTTAGTGCATGAGAGCATGACTCAGAGGTCAAAGTATGACTGAACCAATAGGTTTGAATTGAAACACTTAGACATTGTGGAGGATCTCCTCGATGAATATTGGATGTGGCAGTAGTGAGGCATGGGTGGACACTTGCCTTAATCTTTGGAGTTTTATGGAGTGACGGAGATGTGAAATAAAATACTAAGTCCAAGCATGAGGAAGTGCATTCTCATGATTTGGGTGCAACGATTGGACTAACTACCCAATTGGTCCAAGGCATGGGGGATATCAGTGTGCAGATACATCACATATATGGTTGAAGTATGGATGCAACAAAAAGTTCACAAGAGTTCAACACTTAGACATTTTTCATGAGGTTGCAACATCAGTTGAGGAAATAACATAACAAAGAGTGATTGTCGCAACATGACATTGGAAGCTTGGGAATTTCAGAAAGGGTTGGGAAGAGATGTCCTTCCAATGTAGCAGACATATTGGTCACACAAAAGTTTGGGCATAGGGCAGTGTGGATGGTTTCATAGGTTGCAGATGATTGCAGTGTGAGTAGGAAACTTGGGGTTTCCACTTTGACATAAATTTGGGGTTTGGCACAAAACTTGGGGTTTCTGACATAATTAGTTGTGATGGGAGCATGATTTCAGACAGAGACTTAGAGATCACATATTTTGTGGATGTTGCTAGGACGACAATGAATTGAGGTGGGGGAGGATGTAAGGTCTTTATCTAGAAGGTCATGGAGACCCTCTCCCAATTCCTCAAGGAGATGGAACTTGGGGTTGCTTCGACACCTAAGAGTCGCACTAGTTGGGAAATGTTGAACCCATACACTTATTTTCTTTTCTTTCACTCTTCCATACTTCAAATTTTTATGATCCCGCAAGAATTCTGTGTCATAACATACACACTTTTGTTTTCTGTGGCCTACATATTGTATCATACTTAGCCACTTTCCTATATCTTGGCAAGTTCACGGGTGGCAAACTCATGAATGCATATTTTATTCTTTCATAAGGCTACTACCAATACTTATCTTCTTTTTCTTTTTCCATGGACTAGTAAACTCATGGACTCGTGCTCTCGTTAAATTATTTCTTCCATCTTCGACTCCCCTCCATGAAATGTCATATTTCTTTCACTCTTATTGAGTTATATTTAATATTGATTCTATGGACTCAACTACTAAATTTAATTTTGAAAAGGTCATTATTAAATGGCATTTTTCTCGAGGCAATTACATTTAATTCCTATATTCATCCATCAAAAATAAAACTTAAGTATTATTATTTTACCATTTTTCTAAGTAGTGATACAAGGAATTTCATCAAACTGGTGAATATGGATCAGAGAAAACAACAATTCTATAGATATACTTTGAATTTGTTTTCCATAGAAGACCGCAATTATCACTGGTCAAGATCTTATTGGTATTATGCAACATCATCAGACAAAGACAATAATAAAATTTGAACCTTAGGAATGATTCTTACTGGTTATGTTCCTGAAGTTTTCAACTATAAAGAAGTAGTCACCTGGTGCATAGATAAATTTGTTCAGAATAGAAGGACAATTCTATTACAGAACGATTCCCCTATTTCATTGCCACCATCAGTCTTCAAAAAATTGTTGAAATTACCAGAGCCGAATCTCACCTATAAAGGAGATGAAGCCAAAAATTTTCTTAAGGAAAAAATAATGGAATAGAACTCCTACAAGAGTATTTGCAAGACCCAACAAAATTTCACAATATTTATCCAGGATTCAGGTGAGTTCTCTGAAAGAACCTTATCGAGAAATTGCTTGGATTTTTACTAGAATCACTGGTCAGGATTCTACTGTGACTATTCCTCGGTTGGACGTATATATTCTACATTTTACAGTCCATAAAAATGTTTTCTTTGATTGGGTGAAAATTGTGTCTAAAGAAGTATCTGCACAATTAATCAATTTTAAGAGTGAGAAGAAGTTTTACATGGATTCTTATCTGATATTTTCCATTACATACTGTCATATTTTTAAAGGCTTGAGTATTGGAAAGAGGGTAAATTCCAAGGTCAATCCTATGATCATGTGGTATCAGGCCATGTGGAGACAAAAGGTTCATCATTTTTATGAAGTTTACAATGATTTTGTGTTTGTATTCAAAAAATTTCTCTTTGGAGAAGATACTTATAGACTTTTGTTGGAAGAATCTGCTTTTATAAACACAAAGGGAGTTCTGGAGAAAATGGATGATTACAATATTATTAGAATTTTTTGTTCTCATGAGAAACCTCTTTTTCTTTCTTATTATGTTCCAGATAAATTATTTATCATAGAAGTAGCAAGACAATATAAGTTATGGTTTCATGTTTTCTATGAAAAAAAGAAAAATAGTTTATTCCTTTGCCTTGGAAAGTGGGTGAAGTTCTATTGAGAGGAATTGAAAAAAATGATGAGTTTGCTTCGCATTTTGACCAGTATAATTTAGAATTTGCAGAAGAAATTAAGGGGTTTGATCCAATAACCTCTTTAATAATCATATGATATCAGTTGGAATTAGTCCTGCATTGGTTAATACCCTTATATTTGGAGAAGAAGAAGGAAATAGTCATGACCCTCCTATTAAGGGTATTAAGAAAAATTATGGTGACATAGAGACTATTGTAAGTACTATGGAACGTTACAAGCAAAGAGGAAGATCATTAGGTGAAAGAAATGCCCAATATACTATTGTTTCTCATAGAAGTGTTTTACCTAAAATAAATTCTTATTCTACAACAACTCAACAAAGAAAATCCTCAAATAATAATTCAGGTGACGATGGAGAGAAAAACCCTTCTCAAGGAAACTTGGAAAACCCTCATAAATTGAAAGTTAAAAGGAAAATAATCAATTCTCAACAAGAAGGGGGAGAACAAAACATACCTGAAAATAATATTCTCTTGAAGACATGGATTTAGATGTTGATATTGAAAATATCTGGTTTCCAGATGAAGAAGAGAAGATACAGGAGAATATACAAATAGAAATGAATATATTGAGATTACATTACAAAATTTATCAATTGACCTTAGAGAAATTGAAGGTGAATTATTTAATATCAAATTCAAGCAAGAAGTGACCGTTCCTCCCTTAAGAGAATATATTCAAGAATGGTTAAACAAGTCTTTAATCAAAATTTATGAAACTCCAATGGAAGGAGTTAATACCGTTAACACAACCACAACCAACAAGGATAAAAAAGGTGCATCAACAAGCAAATGAAAAAGAGAGATTCCATCACACTAAGTCCATACTAATCACATACTTTCTTCCTTCTCAGAATTCATATAGTTGTATTTATTCTTTTACTAGAAAAATATAACCGAGTCCTAATAACCTCCTTGTTGTCTTCTTTCCAGATCTTGCTGCTCGCACTCTGCTCCATAATATTTTCTCTTTTTCATACTTCTTGTGTATATTTTATGGTCCATGGGAGCCCCAATCCCAATCCACTTATGGACAAACGCCTTTAAATTTATGATATTGTAATAGACCATATTATCTTTTGAGAAATTCTAGAGAACAATTTTGGAGTTGTTTTTGAATGTATTTTATAACTCCAAGTTTTGAGTATAAGATATTTGAAATAATCTTATCAAATTCTCTTTTTGATCTTAATAAGTAGTACTCTTTCAAAGTTATCTTGTGCTATTGGACCATTCTCTTTTAATTTGAATGTGATCATAAATATATGAAACTATGATGGATGTGAGGAAATATTTGTTATTTTCTATAATTTATTTTCAGTATGTGTGATTCTTGAGGTTCTTGGTCCATCTCTAAGGAATTCTCTATTAAATTTTATTTTTTTTCAATCTAAATTTTCTTGAGCTATAAAGATTTGAATTTTGTCATTTTCCATAATTCTCTATTATTTGATATAAGATATCCAAAGAAAAATCCTTGAAAGAAAAATAGAGGATTACCACCTCTATAGAAACACAGGGGAATATTTATATTCTCATGAGGTTGCCATTTCAGTATTGAAAGATTCAAACATCAACAGGAAATTGGGAAACTTGGGCATGCAAAAATGCCAAGGGGATTTCCCAAGAATGAGGTGAAGCATCGGGCAAAATAAACCAAGAGAAGGGGCACACCAAAGAGGTTGTTCAAGAACACCAACATGAGGAGCGCACCAAGGTTGGGTTGCATCGGTCCCAAGGGACACGACAATTGATGGGCGCACAGGTACGTTTGGGTGCACCAAGTCCATGAATGGGCATGCCAATTCATTTGGGTGTGATGGTTCGCGAAGGGGCACAATACAACCAAATGACTTAAAGATTTGTGATGGTGACCTTTGGAGTCCATAAAAGAGAACAAGGGAACACAACCAAGAAAGGATATTTTAACAACAAGTAGATTAAGATTAGCTTTGCAATTCAGAGGTAGAATTGGACGAAGAGAGGCGAACTCCCTCAAGGAGCCAAGTCACTCCACATGGGAGGACTTGTGATGCCTTGAGGTGATTCTGTGGACAGAGTTTGGGTGACCTTATTTTGGGTTGAGTTTGGGGAAGCATTGTCATAGGTTTGGGTGAGGTAGCTATGAGACAAAACCACAAGTCTATGTGAAGTCTTGTGACAGAGAAGAGATAGTGAGTCTACGGTGGGCACGCGGATAGGGTGCACCGTAGGAATTGCAAAAGTTGTTACGATGGATGAGCCTTGGTGTGAGGAATCTATGTATGAGTGTCTTAGTGAGGTGAGGTGAGTCATGTGACTTTTCCCCAGTTGTAAATTCAGTTGATAGTGCTCATATTATAATTGTTTCATAATAATAAGACTTAGTCGGGTGTTCGACACATCTTGTACTGCTTGCACTATATCTATGCATCTCTTGTTTGTTTCACAAGTGTTCTCTTTGTTTCTTGGATGTATTCTTAAATGAATAAGTGTTAAGACTATTAACAATTTTCTAAGTATACAAGAGAGTTGCATTAGAGTAGAAGTATGACTCGCCCATATCCTAGAACATATTATGGGTATGTTCTAGGTGAATAGGTGTAGTCCAGACGAAGTATCCTTGTTGTTTCCAGATAGCAAAGTGAGAAATGTCGTGGTACCACATGCCCTCAAGAGGTGCATGATCACAAGATTCAAGAAGACATCCTATGGGGACGTGACAGTTTTCCAAATACAAATATAGAGTATTCAATGAATCTGATAAACAAATAGAGAAAAGAAGCATACTTGTATGTACATGAGAAGTCCATGAAATTTATAACAACTATATGATCATTTTAAAAGTTCTTCACAATTTTCCATGGAAAAGAGAAACATCTTTGAGAATCCATGCCAAGGACTATCAAAAAAATTTCCTCCTAGTTCTGAGATATCCTCATGAAGCTTTGAGGAAAGATCACTTTTGCAACAACTTATTCTTCTATAGGGTCTTGTGGGGCAACAATATCTTCCCCTTAGGGAATTTATTCAATTGATTTCTTTATTGTTGGTTCTTTTGTGGCAACAATAGGGCCTTATGAGGGTGGTTCTTGTGTGACATCCTTAGGTATAGTAGGTGTTGGTTCTTGTGTGACAACACATATTTATTTAGCAGTCATGTGGTTGGTTCTTGTACGAAAAACATAGGGATGGTGGGTGTTGGTTCTTGTGTGACAACACCTATTTATTCAACAATCCTATAGTTGGTCCTTATGTGAAAACCACATTGGTTATTGGTACTGGTTCTTGTGTAGCAGTACCAATATCATCCTTGGAACTTTGATATTTATGAAACTTTTGTAATGAGGGTGGATCTGTGAAGCACTTACTAAGAATAGAACTATACCTCAATATCTGTAGCACATTATTAAATGTTTGGAAATGAAGGAAGTGTGCTAGACAATATTAGTAGAATGAAGGTAGAAAAAGAAACCTATGATGGATTGGTAGCAACAAGCTCTTTTTATTCAACAAATATTGAAAGTATAAAGGTAGATCAACCTTGTAAGTGGACTAATTTACTTTATTGGGTGGGTGGAGTAAGGTTTTATGGAGGTCTTGTGAAGGAAATAAGTATGTTGAATTTGTGATGTGATAACAATGGTTACATAAATGATATTTCAAGGAAATTGTTCACTTTCAAAGTTAACCACATAAGCAAAAAAAACTTTATTAACTTCAACAAACAATTTGATCTGGAAGAGATGTACGAGCATACCGTGGTGATTTAAATATTATTGAAGGGATATTGTTAAAAAATGGAATTACTGGTGTAGTAATGGGACTTGGTTTCTATAGTACTGGTCTTGAATTGATGGCCAAATAAATTCTTCATTTGTCTTGTACTCTGTCCATTTTCAATGTCCTTGTGTTGTAGGTCAACAACTTGAACAATTCTGCAACAAGTTCCTAGAAACTTGGTCTTCAGACATAGTTCACCCAAGGAATCAACATTACATTATAGCATAATTGTTTTCATGTCTTTTTTATATGCCCATTTCATGAATTTTTTCCTTCAAAAATCACTTGCTCATGGATTGACCTCCACGATCCTTCTTTGACTTGCAAAAAAAACTAGCATTTTTCCTACAACAGAAGGTGAGATTATGGAGGAAAAGAGATATGAGGACTTCATTCCTAGAAAAAACATCAAAATTATTGCAAATAATGTGTATAAAATAGATCTCTTAAAGGATTCATAAAACCATTTTCATTTTCACCTGATGAGTAGTGGTGGCTAGTCTAGACTACCCATAAGTGTTTCAATGGTAAATTCTTCGTTCGATGTCCAATCAGAGTGCTTCCAAAGGAATACTAAAAATACTAAAGTCTCTCTCTCTCTCTCTCTCTCTCTCTCTCTCTCTCTCTCTCTCTCT
>JASDQU010104528.1:23662-39264 GCA_032191745.1 Picea mariana
AATACACCACAATACACCATGCACAATATATGAGAAATAATCAATAGTTATTGTTCAAGGGAAGTAATGACTTCCAAAGGTAGCTACAACTTCCAAATTTAAAGGGAGGGATAAACCTCCAAGAGGAAGATACAATCCTCCAATATCAAGAGAGAGTTGAACTCTCCATCCTTGCCCCTTCCTTCCACCCAAGAATATATGAGAGATAATAAAACTTTACATTAAATCATCACCTTCAACCAATGATCACATAGAACCTGATAATTCTTCCTGAGACTTCTTCAATTTCTGCAATTCTTCAATTCTTGGAGTACTCTGATCCTGTAGATAACATTACTCAATGTATTCTCTGAAAATCCTCCAAGTTTCACTCCTTGAATCCTCCTAAAAAAGAAGTTATAGAAAGAAATTTAGACTTTATTCAATTCTGGTCTATTCAGGAGAGTGAACTTGCATAGAATGCCCCGCACTCAATATTTAAAATCCGATTCTAAAACTCTCACACAAGAAACTACATTATGTACTATTTCCAATGAAATTTGTCCCACTCCATTTTGATTCTCGATGAAGAAGTTATGACTGTTTTACCCGGAACACCTATTTATTGACTAGCTTCAGGATTGGTGACAAACCCTATCTTCCACAGAGTGTATATCCATAACTATAGTGAATCAAGAGCTGAAATTTTTACCATAGGTACCTTGATATGTCTTATATATACCATATAAATTTCACCATATGAATCATTCTAGAAAAAACGTTATAGCAAAAATGGTAAGATGACCTGAAAATAACATACCTTAGAACACATCACCAAAAGACTTCATCCTCCCTTAAAATCCGGCCTTCTTTACTTCTAATTTCCTCTGAAAGTCAACTTGTATCAAATGAATGTATAATGATGTGTATTTATACCATTTATGTCACTTCCTTTTAAAATTAGGGCCGACCTGACACTTTCTTATTTTGTAATTCTTTTCTTTAATTATCTTCAGGGCCTACATGTACTTCCTTCTTCAATTCACTTTGTCATGTTCAAAAATTAATTTCTCCTCAACCATGAGGATCCACGTGATGTGCCACATACCACCAGAAAAAACATGATGTATACTATCCATCCATGGGTTTTGTATATGCATGTGCATTTTCCTTCATGTCCAAATACCTTCATTAATCTTGCGGCCCAAAACCCATGACTAGGGTTGACATCAATGGCAACAACCAATATTCCAACAATCTCCCCATTTGTCATTGATGGCAACACTCATGTTCCCCCTATCATCATGATCCCAATTTCTCTCCCCCTTTGACATCAATGGAAAAGGGTAGGGCTTCTCCCCCTGAGTTTAATGGCAAAAGGTAACTCTGTTCTTTGGGGCTGCCCCCCCTGAACATGTGACACTCAATAATACTTCATCCTTATTTTTGGTCTTTGGGAATTTTTCTTCCTTGGAATCCTTTTCTGTGGATTCTATCTTCTCTCTCTTGTTCATGTCTAGGATGTATATGTTGTTTGATCTTCTTGTTGTAGTTGCAACCAATCTTCTTGAGTTATTTTCTCTGATTTTACATTTTCAGGATTCAAACATAAGAGTGTATCCTTGATCACACATTTTACTAACATTGAGTAGATTATGATTCAAGTCTTCAACCAATAGGACATTCTTTTATTTTACATTTTTTCTTCCAAGTTCTACTACACCTTCTCCAAGTATTTTGGCAGATGAGTCATCTCCAAATGCAACATTGCCACCCTTTCTCTTCAAGTTGATGAATTTGTCTTGATCCCTGGTCATGTGTGAAGAACATCCACTGTCTATGTACCATTGATCTTCTTCTTTACATTCTTCAGTAGTTAATCCTATTTGACAATAGTCATTGTTTGGAATCTCTTTTCTTCTCCATACTGTGGTTGGCATAGAGACATCTTCATTCATATATCTGCAATCTCGTGCTTTGTGTCCAAGATAATTACATTTGTAGCATACAATATTTTTGTCCATCAATGGGGAAAATGAATTATAAATTTTGTTGACAAATCCACAATTATTTCCATATCTTCTATTTACACCATTCATGTTTCTTGTGTATTTGTTCCTTTCATTGATTTTGTAATTAATTGCCTTATGTCCAAAATTTTTGCAAGTATAACAATGACCAAGAAAGGAATTTTGATACCTTGGAGTAAGTGGCCTTCTTTTTGATGTAGTCCATCTGGGTTCATGATCTACTCTTCTGTAGTTTCCTTCATACCGATTGAAGCTTCTTTGATTCCTGAAGGTAGGAGGTCTTCTTGGATATTCATCTCTTTTGTAATCATTCCTTCTTTCCGGTATCCTGGTCCACTTCTCATCAACTGTCCGTGTAGCTCTTTCTTCAACCTTCTTGTTGGTATTTGCATCTTCTTTGTATGAAGTTTCACCCATCCATCCAAGATGTGTTAAGTCTTTTGGAACTTGAGAGCTTCTTAAGCTCTTCCTCAATGAGACAACTTCTTGTTCAAGTTTCTCACAATCTTCTTCTTTCTTCATCATTTGGACCTTCTTTACTTCTCCTATTCTTCTTGTTTCTTCGAGTAGAGTTTTCAAGGAAATGGTTTCTTCTCTTAGTTTCTCAAAGTCTTCTAATTATTTCTTCAAGCTTACAACTGTCTTTTCACAACTACCCAATTCACTTCTTAATTTTCTACGCGTGTTTTTGAGCTTGCTATTTTCAATCTCAACATGCTTCAATTTTTTAAGATTCTCATCTTCTTGTTGAATCATTTTTGCTTCATTATTTTTTTCTTCTTCATTGAAATTTTCTTCTTTAGTGTCATCTCTTTCAATCCTTGGATGAGGACATTCAAATTCAACATGTCCTACTCCTTCATAATTAAAGAAAAAGAACTGACCTTTATTTTCTTCTTTGAAATCTGAGATGTTGTAATTTGCTTCAACTTCTTCTTCTTCTTCTTCTTCTTCCATTGCATAAAGGCCTTGTAGCTTGTCCCAAAGCTCTTTTGCTGATGCACATGATCCCACCTTGTATTTTACTGAATATGTCAATCCATCCAGGATGGTATCTATTGCCAATTTGTTGTTCCTTTTTCCTTCCTTCTGAGCTGCAGTCTTTGGTTTCTTCAACGCATTGTATTCTGAAGCAACTGAGAACCAAACATCTACCCCAAGATATTTCAAGTAAGTTTCCATTCTATTACTCCAGTATTCAAAATTTCTTCCATCAAATGGTGGAATCTCATTTGGAATGTTGTCTTCCATTTATGCATAGGATCTTCCTTCCAGTGGTTAAACTGTACTGAAGGTAACCTGCTCTGATACCAATTGTTGATACTGATAGGGGGGTGAATCAGTATCAAGTACAATTTAAAACCCTTTTCAACTTATACTTAAACCATTAAATTATATCCAATGAGCAATGAAAAATAGTATAAGAGTTACACTAATACACCACAATACACCATGCACAATATATGAGAAATAATCAATAGTTATTGTTCAAGGGAAGTAATGCCTTCCAAAGGTATCTACAACTTCCAAATTTAAAGGGAGGGATAAACCTCCAAGAGGAAGATACAATCCTCCAATATCAAGAGAGAGTTGAACTCTCCATCCTTTCCCCTTCCATCCACCCAAGAATATATGAGAGATAATAAAACTTTACATTAAATCATCACCATCAACCAATCATCACATATAACCTGATAATGCTTCCCGATACTTCTTCAATTTATGAAATTATTCAATTCTTGGAGTACTTTGATCCTATATATAACATTACTCAATGTATTCTCTGAAACTCCTACAAGTTTCACTCCTTGAATTCTCCTCAAAAACAAGTTATAGAAACAATGGTAGACTTTATTCAATTCTGGTCTATTCAGAAGAGTGAACTTTCACAGAATGTCCCGCGCTCAATATTTAACATTCGATTTTGAAACTCTCACACAAGAAACTAAAGTCTATACTCTTTCCAATGAAAATTTTCCCATGTCATTTTGGATTCTTTATGAATAAGTTATGATTGTTTTACTCAGAACACCTCTTTATTGGCTAGCTTCAGGATTGGTCACAAACCCTATCTTCCATAGAGTATATCTCCATAATTATAGAGAATAAAGAGCTAAAATTTTTACCACATGTACCTTGATATGTCTTCTCAATACCATAGCAATTTCACCATATGAATCGTTCTATAAAAATGTTATAGCAAAAATGGTAAGATGAACTGAAAATAACATACCTTAGAACACATCACCAAAAGACTTCATCCTTCCTTGAAATCCGGCCTTCTTTACTTCTGATTTCCTCTGAAATTCAACTTGTATCAAATGAATGTATAATGATGTGTATTTATACCATTTATGTCACTTCCTTTTAAAATTAGGGATGACCTGACACTTTCTTATTTTGTAATTCTTTTCTTTAATTATCTTCAGGGCCTACATGTACTTCCTTATTCAATTCACTTTGTCATCTTCAAAAATTCATTTCTCCTCAACCATGAGGATCCACGTGATGTGACACATACCACTGAAAACAACATGATGTATAATATCCATCCATGGGTGTTGTATATGCATGTGCATTGTCCTTCATGTCCAAATACCTTCATCAATCTTGCGGTCCAAAACCAATGACTAGGGTTGACATCAATGACAACAACCAATATTCCAACACCATGTAGTTCATCTAACAATTCATCAATGATGGGAATGGGAAAATTATATATAATAGTGATCTTGTTGAGCACTCTATAATCTGGACACATACACCATGAGCCATCTTTCTTGAATACCATTACCACCGATGCAGAGTAAGAACTTTGGATAGGTCTAATAATACCAACCTCTAACATTTCTTCAACAATGCACTCAATTTCACTCTTCTGGACATAAGGGTATCTGTATGGATTGATGTTAGGAGGAACACTCCCAGGAATTAGGTGAATATCATGATCATGATTTTGAGTGGGTGGAAGACCTTTGGGAATATCTTCAAATACTCTGGAATGCTTATCAATGATCCCTTGGAGATCTTGTGGAATACATGGCTTAGATGTTTGAACATCTAGTGAGCATAGTTGTGCAATAACACTTTGATGCCTCCTTTTCAATAATTTTGTCATGCCATTAGAGATTATCACCTTACCAGGTTTGCCTGTGATATATCTTAACTCAATTTCTTTTCCTTCCAATGAAAATTTCATGAAAAGCTCTTGAAACTTAAACGCCACTGTTCCTAATGATTGTAACCATTGGATTCCTAGTACAACATCACCACCACCAATGGGTATATCAATCATTGGACTATTCATTACATATTCCCCCATAGTAAGATTGATCTTATTGCATTTTCATAAGCAATTTATAGTTCCTCCATCTGCAATCATTACTTGAAACTCTGGCACTGGATATACAAAACAATTGAGATCTTTGGCTAATTTATAATGAATGAAATTATGAGTACTGCTAGAATCGATTAGGACTATTACCTTTTTCTTTTTGATATATCGTTCGAACTTGAGGGTTTGAGGAGTGCTAATTCCAACCAATGCATTACACGATATCGTGGGAGTCAACTCTTCAAACAAAATTTCTTCTATGTTTTCATCTTGAGATGGTTCTTGTTCTTCTTCCTCTTCACAATCTATGTAGAATAATTTCTTCTCACCACACTTATGTCCCTTATTGTACTTGCTGTCACAATTAAAGCATAATTTTTTTTCTTTTGTTTCCTCCAATTGTTGAGGTGTCAACCTTGTAGGTTGAGGTGTTTTAGAAGAAGGAGCATTATTCTCTCTATAGATGTTAGGATTGGTCCTTCTAGTAGCCATAGCCATATTTTTACTTTCAACATTTCTTGCCACCCTAAATGCATTTTGCAATGATTTGGGTTCCCAAAGGCGAACCTCATGTTGAATGTTATCCCTTAAAGTTCCTATGAATACATCAATCAAGTGCTCATCTGGAATATCTGTTACCTTTATATTCAATCTTTAGAAGTTCTCAATGTGCTCTGTAACTGAACCCTTTTGCTTGAGATTTATCAATTGGCTAAAGAAGGTATTGCTCCTTGTATCCTCATAGTGTGCTATCATTTCTTCCGTGAAAATTGTCCAAGTGACGAGTGATTTGCGAGAACAAAGCCATCGACACCATACAAATTGATTAGGTTCTAAATATAAAGAAGCAATTCGTACGTTTTGTGTATGTGGCACATTATGTAGATCAAATAATTGCTCCATATGAAGTATCCATGTGATTGGGTCCTTGCCATCAAACTTCCTCATATCAATCTTAGGAATGTGGTTGGTCTTCAACCCAAAATTGGAGTTTCTCCATTCTTGATTCACCTTCCTTGTGTCCTCATCATGAACTTCATGGGATACATTTTCACTTTCAGGTGTCCTCTCTATTAGGAAAATTTTCAATCCTTCCATGATCTCCCCTTTTAAACCATCCATCTTAGTATTTATTGCCTCAAACTTAGCTTATGTTGAATCCATCATCTCTTGTAGTTCATCTTTTGTTACTGTCTTCTTTTGTAAATCATTTATGTCCCTACACATTTCTTCACCTTGATCAAGAGTCTAAGTAGGATTGTCTGGAGACTTATTTGGTGTAGAAGTTCCCTTTTTTGGTAGCATGTTGGCCAAGTATCACTTTAAACCTTGATTTTGAGGTGGTTCTACTAGACAATATTCCTTTTATTGTATCTCCAAAATTTAGGCCCTTCTGAGTATGAAATTTTCTTTTTTTGTAGGTCTTTGATATTTCTTCTTTGCAATTCCACAGGTCTGATAAAAATTGGATGTGCCAAGTGTAATTTACAGTAACTTCCCCACAATTTGCTGATTTTTTCCTTTCCAGGATATCTCACTTGTATAGCGTGCCCCACACAAAATAATTGATATAAAATTCTAAAACTTGTACCATAACTACTGCGGGATGTCCACTATCCAATGCAACTAGTCTCACTCAATTTGGATACTCTATGAAGAATTTATGATTGTTTTACCCGAAACACTTGCTTGAGACTAGTCAGATACCCTATCTTCCACAGGGTGTATCTACAAATTTAAGATGACCCAGAAGCTAAAATTATTACCATAGATACTTTACTAATTTCTATGAATAATATCTAGAGTTTAGGGTCTGAAATGTTACATAAAAAAATTTATAGAAAAAATTTCGCAATGACTCAATTCAAGATGATTCCAGAACCCTATCTTACAAAGGCTATATCTCTGAATGTATAAGGCCTTAGGAGCTGAAATTTTAACCCGACGTACCTTGATCCATATACTAAATATCCTTTAATCTGTTCCTTCTGAGTCATTTTAGAAAAAACTTCATAGCAAAAATTCCAAGGTGTCTTAGATGTAGCAACGAAACCCCAAGACCTTCAGCTCTGATAGCATATGTTAGGAACTAAATATCAATATAGCATAGAAAAACCTCAGGATAAGTACTCATCACCTTGAAAAAGAGATAAATTCAAATAATAAGCCTCTTCAATGGGGAAATCCTCCTTATGCCCACATAAATGTCCAAATACAAGATGATTCCAAATGAAAATGTCTCCTTGGTATATATAGGAGACTAGGAGGTATAATTACAACTAATGGACTAAAGCCGACATAAATAAAATAACATTACTAATGTAATATGCCCCAATTAAGGGGTAATGAGCCACTATTTACGGATTAACAGTTTCTTGCATGTAAATATATCTCAATGAAATACATTAACAATAAAGAGATATGCACCATCACAATAAAGAACACAAGGAACACCAGATATATGTATAATTTTCCCTTATATTACAGACTACAATCCTTGGGTTTTATCAACACCAACTTAAATAGAGCACCAACTCTCAATGCAAGACCCAACCTGCATATCTCAACACCAACTGATATGTGAGGAATCCAAACCTCAAATACAAGACCCAGCTTGTAGACAGAAAGCAATCTATCAAACTGTACCAATAGTCTATACCAACACAAGTGTATCAACTATGCACAACCTATCACCTCAACCTGTCTCATAAATATCATCATTCAAATATGATCTGTAACTCTGTAACATACCTGATGTATATGATCACATACTTGTAAACCTTCCTTAACTTCAACAACAAGAGACTATCATTTTCATCAAACTTTACTTTAGTCTCACATGAATAATTTTGGATTAGTCAACAACACTAACTTGCAACAATCATAATTCTGTACCTATAATGAATAAAGGTATGAAAATGGTAAAAAATGTTCTTCAATGTATTTTCTACAATTCCATCAGATTTCACTTCTTGGAACCTCCGAGAAAAGGAGTTATAGAAAAAATGGCAAACCCTGGTGAATTATGGCTTATTCTAGAGAGCTAACTTGTAGAGCATGCCACGCGCATAATATTTGTTGTATGGATCTGAAAATTGTACACAACATACTATAGGTTGTAATTTAACCAATTCATTTTGTCTTACTAAATTTGGATATGTTATGAAGACATTATGATGTTTTTACCCGGAACACTTGTTTTAGACTAGTTTTAGGACTAGCCACAAACCCTATCTTACATAGAGTGTAACTCCAAAAATCAAGATGAAAGTTTTATCACTGTTACCTGGATTTGTTGTCTCAACTTCCTCCATATTTTGATGTCTTAATCATTCTAGAAAAAAAAATATTTTAAAATTGGTGAGATAACCTGTAAATAACATACCTTAGAAAGCATCATCAAAAGACTTTATCCTCCCTTGAATTTTGGTCTTGTTTACTTCACCTTCCCTCTGAAATTCTCCTTAGATCTCCTTTGGTTACCTCATTCACTTGAATATATTCAATATGATCAAAGAAAATGCTAATGGGAGACCTGTTCTCTCTTATTTATACTCTCCAAGTAGCTTCCTCTAAAAGTATCCACTTAACCACTTTGTCCACTTAGCCACCTTGTCCACTTAACCACTTTGTCTACTTAGTGACTTTGTCCACAAATAGTAAACTCTCCACTTCTAGTTGCAAATAATTTATTTTTAATTGTTTTCTTGTTGCAACCACTTAACCCATGAATAACCACTTTGACTGGTCAACTTATTCTAGGATATTCTAGAGTAATTTGACTTCTTTGACCTTCTAGGGGATTCTAGATAACTCATGAGGGTTCTCCAACTTCACATGGCCATAAATCTACAACCATGAGGAGTTAGGCGATGTTACACATATCACTAGAAACAAAATGACACATACTATCCATATGGAATAATTTCTCTTGCAAATTCATTGATATTCATTACATTATTTCTTAATCAAACTTGGGTTACCTAACCACACTAATGGGCTACTCAACCACCTAACCATTTGGATGTCACAAAGCGTATTCCCATGAGGGATTTCACCATAAAGGGATCACTTTGAGAACTTTATCCAAGAGCATATTCCCATGAGGGATTTCACCATAAGGGGACCACTTTAGATTTTATCCATTTGGTTCTTCCTATCAACCATGACATGACATTAGTGATATAGTTCCCTTTAATATCAACACATCATTATGACACCACTTGAAATCAACCCTTTGACAATAATTACATCAATGAACTTATAACCAATAATCAATATATCAATGATACAAACACATCACTATGATAATACTTGAAATCAACCCTTTGACATCAATGCCAACATAGTACAACAATCTCCCCCTTTGGCATTGATGGCAAAACCAACATTGATGTCAACACCAATCATTGATGGAAAAACTTGGAAATTGCAATGCTTTCATCAATATTCATATCTCCACATCAATGTGGCTATATCTCCCTCTTTTACATCAATGTAAAAGGGTATTTTTCTCCTTGGGGTTTCTCCCCTTTCCCAAACTCTCCTTGGGGCTCTTCCCCCACTCTAGATGCCTTGGGGATTCTCCCCCTGTCTATTTCTCCATCATCTGAACAATCTCTCCCCCTTTGTACAAGTGATATCACTTTGATGCAATGTTGATGGCATGGCTTCCAATCATATCTCCTTCTTGAATCATGTTTCTACAAAAAATCATGGGAAAAATAATAAATTCCCTTATGGGTATGTATCCCCCTATCTTCTCTACAAGATGAACAATATGCTACCACGATAGTCTGCTTCTGCTGCAAATTCTACTTCTCAACTAGAACATAGATCAACTGCTTAAGAATAATTTGTTCTTCCTATGATGATCCTTGGACCTGTCCATGCATCAAACTCGTGCCATACCATACATCATGAAGCAAAAGATATGTCAACAATGAATAGAGAATCATGAAAAAAACATCAACCATGTACATCCTATGCCATACTATGTGAAAACCATGCACAACACCCATGTACATCAATACCATACAATATACCATAAGATATCATCAATGGATTGTATCAACCATATGCCAAAAACATGTTCCAATTGTGTACCAACCATATGCCTACCAACATGCCAACCATGTGCCTCAAAAAAGTGTCATATCACTCATGATATGCCTCTACCATGAACCAAGTGCCACAACCATGTATCTCAACTATGTAAATGTGTTGAACCTGCACATAATAGATCTAGCTAAACAATAATACACACATTTGCAGAGAGAATTGGAGAAAGACGAAGGAGAGAAAGAATGGAAGAATTCTCATTAACTGTATTCCACACTCAAAGAGTGAATACTTTACAATAGATATAGGATACATGAGTAACTAATGAGCCATAGTGGTGGTCTAGATTGATCTGGACAGACACCAGTAGTTACAAGAGTAAACTGGCACCTAGTCTAGTCTCTCAGGCAGTTACGGGAGTGAACTACCACCTAGCTGAGTTAACTAGTCAACTAGTCTTCAGTTAACTGATCGAACAAAGAGTAGTGAGTTGGTGATGATCCCAATGTTGCACAATGACAAATCAATGCAACATCTAAACTCAACTCAACTAGTCAAACTGAAGTGTCAACTGAAAGAGAATATTCTCCATGTGGAATATTCTCCCCTAAAATATAGGAGACTGGATAATGACTAATTATGACTAATAAACAAGGAATAACCTTAGGAAAAATAAATCCTAGGTGTGTGTGAAGTAACTCCAACACCCCCCCTGAACATCACTATGGTGAAAATAAAGAATGGGTCCCGGCTACGAGGCCATGCTAGGTACCCAAATACAAAAGATACACTGAACTAAATGAGGAAAGAGGGAAAAACTCATGGGAACAAAACCCCCCCTCAAATTACAATGCATAAAAAAAATAAAAAATGAGAAGGAACAAAAAAACAGTTGCTAAGAAACCATGTCCTTCACTCCAAGAAGACCTCGCAAATGTGCAAGTTTGTGCTCTTTGAAGATTTTGTTGAAGATGTAGATGTCTGCACAGATCTGATGAAGTATATGCATCATTGATATTTCCACACATATCCAAATTATCTTCTTGTAATGAATAATATCCAAATAAATTTTGGATGAAATTTTGAAAACCGTACAGCCGTTTCCGGAAAAACGCTGAAATTTTGTTTATTTTGAAACGATCATAACTTCAGTTCCCAGACTCCATTTTGGACGATTTGTTTTTTGAAATTGGATATTTTCCCGAGAAGAATTCAAATATCCAATTTGTTTCTGTAAATGTTTCTCAGAAAATATCATAATGACGTATGATGTGCACAGATCCCTTTTTGTCTCTTGATATGCATGCATGGTGCATGAAAAAGTGTTTACATGTGACTCCTGAGATGCATGCCATATATCTTCCATATGAATTTAATAAAACAAATCTGAAATGGAGTAGACATCATCTTCAATTAATGGAGTAAAAATTTCTGTAGATACTTATGTAGAAGGCTCTTCAAACTGAGATGATTTATCTTCTAGTGGCTTTTCTAAATTCTCTATCTTGTCAACATTTTGCATGAATTCTTCCTTATTCCCAAATAAAACCTCCAATCTGGTTCATATATCATTTGGAGTGAATTCTTGTGAGTCATCATATACTTGATGGAGAATTTCAGGAGAAATAAAATAGAGGATACATCCTATGGCCATATCTTGTCTATTGAGAAAGTCATTTTTCTCATCGACAGAATCAGGCTCTACTTCCATTGTGATAGTTATTTGGTACAAGCCTCTAGATCTAAGCATAAGCATAATTTTTGGCTTCCATTCCAAATAGTTATGAGGCGTGAGAAGTATTTTCGACGAATAATCCATCTTTTTTCTATCTTCAATCTTCAGTACCTGTAAAAATAAGTTGGTGTACCTTTTTCTTAGCAATCCACCAGCTTTGATACCATGTAAATGTGTTGAACCTGCACAGAATAGATCTAGCTAAACAATAATACACACATTTGAAGAGAGAATTGGAGAAAGAAGAAGAAGGAGAGAAAGAATGAAAGAATTCTCATTAACTGTATTCCACACTCAAAGAGTGAATAATTTACAATAGATATAGGATACATGAGTAACTAATGAGCCATAGTGGTGGT
The DNA here is from genome assembly GCA_032191745.1 of Picea mariana. Taxonomy (NCBI): domain Eukaryota; kingdom Viridiplantae; phylum Streptophyta; class Pinopsida; order Pinales; family Pinaceae; genus Picea; species Picea mariana. The sequence goes on from JASDQU010104528.1 coordinate 36,161, forward strand.
CTAGATTGATCTAGACACACACCAGTAGTTACAAGAGTAAACTGCCACCTAGTCTAGTCTCTCAGGCAGTTACAGGAGTGAAATGTTGTTTGAATATTGGTTGTTGTCATTGATGTCAACCCTAGTCATGGGTTTTGGACTGCAAGATTGATGAAGGTATTTGGACATGAAGGACAATGCACATGCATATACAACAACCATGGATGGATAATATACATCATGTTGTTTTCGGTGGTATGTGGCATGTCACGTGGATCCTCATGGTTGAGGAGAAATGAATTTTTGAAGATGACAAAGTGAATTGAAGAAGGAAGTACATGTAGGCCCTAAAGATAATTAAAGAAAAGAATTACAAAATAAGAAAGTGTCAGGTCGGCCCTAATGTTAAAAGGAAGTGGAATAAATGGTATAAATAAATATCATTATACATTCATTTGATACACAAGTCAAATTTCAGAGGAAATCATAAGTAAAAAAGGCTAGATTTCAAGGAAGGATGAAATCTTTTGGTGATGTGTTCTAAGGTATGTTATTTTCAGGCCATCTTACCATTTTTGCTATAAATTTTTTTCTAGAATGATTCAGATGGTGAAATTTCTATGGTATTGAGAATACATATCAAGGTACCCATGGTAAAATTTTCAGCTCTTGATTCACTATAATTATGGAGATACACTATGTGGAAGATAGGGTTTTTGACCAGTCCTGAAGCTAGTCAATAAATAGGTGTTCCGGGTAAAAAAGTCATAACTTATTCATCGAGAATCCAAATGATGTGTGACAAATTTCATTGGAAAGAGTATGTACTATAGTTTCTTTTGTGTGATTTTTAGAATCTGATGTTAAATATTGAGCGCGGGGCATTCTGTACAAGTTCGGTCTCCTGAATAAACCAGAATTGAACAAGGTCTACCATTCTCTCTATAACTTCTTTTTGGGGAGGATTCAAGGAGTGAAACTTGGACTAGAAGTTTCAGAGAATAAACTGAATAATATTATCTACAGGATCAGAGTATTCCAAGAATTGAATAATTGTAGAAATTGAAGAAGTCTCAGGAAGCATTATCAGGTTCTATGTGATGGTTGGTTGATGATGATGATTTAATGTGAAGTTTATTATCTATTGTATATTCTTGGGAGGAAGCAAGGGGAAAGGATGGAGAGTTAAACTCTCTCTTAATATTGGAGGATTGTATCATCCTCTTGGAGGTTTATCCCTCCCTTTACACTTGGAAGTTGTAGCTACCTTTAGAAGTCATTACTTCCCTTGAACAATAACTATTGATTATTTCTCATATATTGTGCATGGTGTATTGTGGTGTATTGGTGTAACTCTTATACTATTGTTCATTTCTCATTGGATATAATTGAATGGTTTAAGTATAATTTGAAAAATGTTTTAAAATGTTCTTGATACTGATTCACCCCCCTCTCAGTATCAACAAGTGCCACCTAGCTGAGTTTACTAGTCAACTAGTCTTCAGTTAACTGTTTGAACAAAGAGTAGTGAGTTGGTGATGATCCCAAGGTTGCATGGTGACAAAACCAATGCAACATCTAAACTCAACTTAACTAGTCAAACTAAAGTGTCAACTAAAAGAGAATATTCTCCAGGTGGAATATTCTCCCCTAAAATATAGGAGACTGGATAATGACTAATTATGACTAATAAACAAGGAATAACCTTAGGAAAAATAAATCCTAGGTGTGTGTGAAGTAACTCCAACAAACCACCAATATATCAACCAAGCATCATAACAAGTGTCTCAACTATATCATCCCATACATCATGTACCAAAGGAAGTGCATCAGCCATGCACCAAACCTCAACAAGATGAACTACAATCAAGATGTGTTCCCATACATGTATACCATGTCAACCATAAACCATGTGTCAATCATATTGCTAGCAAGTGCCTCTAACAATGTACCAAATATGTACCAATCACGCATCAACTATAGATCAATCTATGACTAATCAATGATGTACAACATAACCACCTAAACAACTCATCAACTACATGTCCCAATATGTAGCTCAACCACATGCCAAATGCATGCACCAATACATCCAACAAATATGCCTCTAACAATGCATCATAATATATACAATGGAGCTCACATATGTACTAGCCATGTACCATGACAAATATGCCTAAAAAACCACCAACTATATCTATGACTAATCAATGATGTACAACATAACCACCTAAACAACTCATCAACTACATGTCCCAATATGTAGCTCAACCACATGCCAAATGCATGCACCAAGATAGCCAACAAATATGCCTCTAACAATGCATCATAAGATATACAATGGAGCTCACATATGTACTAGCCATGTACCATGACAAATATGCCTAAAAAACCACCAACTATAGATCAATCTATGACTAATCAATGATGTACAACATAACCACCTAAACAACTCATCAACTACATGTCCCAATATGTAGCTCAACCACATGCCAAATGCATGCACCAAGACATCCAACAAATATGCCTCTAACAATGCATCATAATATATACAATGGAGCTCACATATGTACTAGCCATGTACCCTGACAAATATGCCTAAAAAACCATTCACTACAACAAGTACTAAGCATCCAATAGTACCTCTAAACATGTACTAAGAGTGTCCCTCAATAGATCAATGACATGTCTCTAACTAACATCACATCAACATGAATTGTCCCATAAACAAAATTCCATATCATCAATGACATAACCAACACTGTTCCTCAACAGTAAATGTCTCAATCCACACTCTAGGTTTAGTACCATGCATCCAATATAGAGTTTCAACAGTCAATCATATGTCATCACTATACATACATCGAATACACATGCCAACATATAATCATGAAAACCTGCAACAAACCATGTCAGACCTTGCAAAACAGAGTTATACCATCAAACCATGATGCAAATCATCTGCATAGCCTTCTTTTCCAAGGATTTCACAACAGGTACGTGACATTTTCTATATACAACTCACATATGTATGCGACCTTTCTATAGGTCATCTCGCATATGTACACGACTTCTCTCACAGGATCCTATGTATGCTTCAGAAAAAAAATCAAGCTTGAGCTTAC
>JASDQU010104528.1:39284-51212 GCA_032191745.1 Picea mariana
ATCTATGACTAATCAATGATGTACAACATAACCACCTAAACAACTCATCAACTACATGTCCCAATATGTAGCTCAACCACATGCCAAATGCATGCACCAAGATAGCCAACAAATATGCCTCTAACAATGCATCATAAGATATACAATGGAGCTCACATATGTACTAGCCATGTACCATGACAAATATGCCTAAAAAACCACCAACTATAGATCAATCTATGACTAATCAATGATGTACAACATAACCACCTAAACAACTCATCAACTACATGTCCCAATATGTAGCTCAACCACATGCCAAATGCATGCACCAAGACATCCAACAAATATGCCTCTAACAATGCATCATAATATATACAATGGAGCTCACATATGTACTAGCCATGTACCCTGACAAATATGCCTAAAAAACCATTCACTACAACAAGTACTAAGCATCCAATAGTACCTCTAAACATGTACTAAGAGTGTCCCTCAATAGATCAATGACATGTCTCTAACTAACATCACATCAACATGAATTGTCCCATAAACAAAATTCCATATCATCAATGACATAACCAACACTGTTCCTCAACAGTAAATGTCTCAATCCACACTCTAGGTTTAGTACCATGCATCCAATATAGAGTTTCAACAGTCAATCATATGTCATCACTATACATACATCGAATACACATGCCAACATATAATCATGAAAACCTGCAACAAACCATGTCAGACCTTGCAAAACAGAGTTATACCATCAAACCATGATGCAAATCATCTGCATAGCCTTCTTTTCCAAGGATTTCACAACAGGTACGTGACATTTTCTATATACAACTCACATATGTATGCGACCTTTCTATAGGTCATCTCGCATATGTACACGACTTCTCTCACAGGATCCTATGTATGCTTCAGAAAAAAAATCAAGCTTGAGCTTACYTCATGGCTGCCATTCTATTCTAGTTTTTCAGTCTTCTTCATCCACTTTTGAAGGTGTCCTGGCTTCTCAGAACTTAAGCTCTGAGCTTCCATCTTTTMAACATTGTCTTCCTTCCTAGCTTCATGTGTGTTGAGAAAAAGATATGAATTTATCTTACTCAAGCATTTACGAATCTTTCTTGGCTAAGGAAAGATAGTCGAGAATATTACCCTATGTTTATAGCCTCAAAAAGTGTTTCTCAATCCACAAATATTAATTACAAGGGCTTAGGATGATTTTTTAAAATAAAAGATTGTTGCAAAATATAACATTTTTATATAATTTTCTGAATATAACAGATTGCAAAAGTAAATGTGGAGATCAAAAGAAAAAATACCAGGTCATAGATTAACACAAATGAGACAGAATAACAATCGCTTTATTTCATTCCAAGAAATCAAAAGTATCCTTCTCTTACAAAAATCCCTGTGAGGGTATGGACCAAGGTCAAACTTTGAAATCCCTGATGAAAACCATACAAAGGGACTCTAACAAGAAGTAAAAACTGGACTTTAAAATCTGGATTAGCTTGCCACAGATTGCTTCCCACTTGACTCTTTGAAACAAGCATCTGAAAGATATGGTTCAACCTTGAACCTTGTTGTCTACAATAGGACCCTTAATATGCTTTCTCCTCCTATTCTCCCCTTTTTCTTCCTTCTCATTTGGATTTTATGCATTCCAAATTAGTTAAAGTAGTTCAACTACCTCATTTAGTTAAGTTAACTAAAAATTAACTAATCTTTAGTTTAGGGGAATAAATAATAATAATAATAATTAAGGGTCTTTTTATTAAATAATAACTAGTATGTGGGACCCCTTGTGACTCCCTTTTATTTCGTAACAAAAATAAACATAAGTAGACAATCAATCATGCACATGCCTCCTTGTGGCTCCCATAATTTTTTCCACAAATTGAAATTTAAATATAAAAAATATTTCAAACTATATCCAAACATGTAAATATCCACAATATCCAAAAAAATTTGTTGTCCAAAACTTTCAGCAGTCCACTGTCCTCAACAAATCAATTATAAACACATAATCAAAAACCATATTTGCCACTTTGAGAGGCAATTCTTCCTTTGTTTCTACTGTCCCCTTTGGACTTCCCTGAATCAACCTTAGGTTGGGTGGAACCTTGAGGCTTGATCTCACTAATGACATGGGAGCAATCATCCCTCAAGTGCATGCAAGAAGACACTGACTTAGCGGAGTCACTTGAAGGAGAGGAGGGAGCAACAAAACTTTAACTTTATCATGCACATGGTGAGTCTTGGTTTTGAGTCTTTTGCTTGCATGGGAGGACTGTACAAGTGAGTGTACAGGGGAAATCTAAACATTTGGGTGAACAGGTGGAGGAGGAGGTAATGGCAAGTTTTTCCAGCCACAATGGTGGGAGACTGCTGGGTGCACAATCTCCTGCCATTCATCATTATCACGAACTTTAGGTTGCAAAGATACATGGGGAGGCATAGGGATACCAGGAACATTTTGGGGTTGGAAGGGAGGCCTCTCTGGTCTAGGCTAGACTATCCCTTGTCCAATCCAATTGAAAAATCCATCTTGAAAGAGTTGGTTTAACTCTTGAGGATTGACATTGAAATGTATTGAGAATATGGGCCTTCTAGGCCCTTGGTTCCAATTTCCTCTACCCCTATTGTTTCAACCATGACTTCCTCTGTTGAAGAAACTCATCCTGTATGAAAAAATTATTAGCAACTAGCTCTTAACATACCATACATGACATTCTCTTAATATGAAACAAATTTTGGCTCAACAATTAACATCAGACCCATGCAATCCAATCCATAAAATTTATTTAATAAATGTCAAATGAACGGGGGGAGAAATAGGGTTCATGGGATATCTGGGGGAATTGTAATGAGCGAAAAAGTGATATCATGATAGGGAGTAAGAACATGATTATTTCTCGACAATACATTAAATAACTAATTGTGCAACAACACCAAAACATATCAGCTGCCATCTATCTCTGTGTCATTTTTTATCACTGTCATACATAGTTTTAATTTAATTTTAGAGAACGTGGAGTGCAAAAAGAATTTGGGATCATGACAAGATTTATAATGAGCGAAAAAGTGAGAAAATGAGAGGGAATTGTATGGATATTGTTCATAAAATAAATTAAATCAATCATCTTCATAACCCTGTTTCAAATTTAATCCAAAAAGCATCCACTTCCAAGACCAAAAAATTTAATTGTTCCTCAATTGCATACAAATTTGTTGTTGTCTTCAATAACAATTTAATTTCCCAGAAATATTCAATCCATACCAATCTGTGCATTTATATAATGACTATGCAAACATTTCCAATTCCACAGTACTGCATGCTCTAATGATGATCTCTCCTTTAAAAAAAAACAACCATAATATGCACAATGATTCCATTTTTATATCCAATATCCATTCTTGGCAATCAAATAATAATGAACCCAGGATTAAAAATCAATAATCAATTGTCATCAAACAAAAATCGGGCCTGATTTAATCATACACGGGTTCCTTTTTAAATCTAGAAAGAACCAAAGAACGTTTAATGAGTCTATCATACACACAGGTCTTCGACAATGTAATGAAATAATCTTGATTCGACAACAATAATCAACCCAAAAAAATGTAACCGTGAGCTTGATCTTCATATGAATTAATATGTGTAGACTTCCTTTAAAAAAAATCATAATATGCATGGTGATTCCCATAATATGTATGAAGAGAACGGAATGATATTGACACACATGTATCCCTTTTAAACTTTGATAGAATCATGATCGTGCTTAGTGAAACAATCACTCACACACGTTCCTATGAAACTTTAAATGTAATCATGATCATGCTAGGATTTAACACAACAAGAAAGACCATAATCGACCATAAGGAAAGATCTCGAGGTGTAGATAACCATAATTTTATTCTTCTTCAAACAAATTCATCACAGAGAGGAAACATAGAGATTAGACCAAGAGACGGTCTTTGAAGTGAGAGATCCCATTCCTTTATAATTACCACAATCATTAAATTGATAACCCAAAATATTGACAGAACCCAGAAGGTGCTCGAGGAAGGTAGAAGTCAGACTCCAAGTCGGGCTCTTTAGAATTTAAATGTAGAGAGGTAATGAAAGTTTGCTTGGCTTTAAAAAAAATACAAAGATCTCATAATCTTTTACATACTCAAGAATTTACTATTGAGAAGTAACCACAGGTAACGCATATAATCTTGGAATAACTGAGAACCATGCTCTTTTAAAACACCACAATATTTCAACTTATAACCCCAAGATCTTAACAGAACCCTATGAGAATGCTCGAGTGAAAACAAGGCAATTCGAGCTCATCAACACAGGCACACACATATGCCTCTAAACTTTATTGTAGAGAGGAAACGAGGGTCAATTTAAATAATGAAGGATACTCGAAAACACAGAGAGACCATGTATTTTTCCAACACCTAGGAGGTCAATAACTTTCGAAAAACAATTGACAGGGAGGCTTCACAGCATAACATTTAGTCATTATAGCAAATATGAGAGGAGTGTGTGTTAAAAACTCTCGTGAAAAGAGTTCCAGAGCGCAACTCGTATCTATTTGATACATACATAGGCCTCTATTAACCACTCTGGAAAAAACAAGATTGGACTTTGGAAAGATTCCGGTGGAATGACAGTAAATAACAAGCCATACAAACAATAGTCTTTGGGTTTAGCCAAAAATAACTACACCATTGTTGATAGTTTCATTGCAACTTGGATAAAGAATCACAACAATGACTGAGAGGGAAAAAGGTCGACATCAACTGATACACTGACCGGTGGTTAAAACCTTGCGACAGAAATTGAAATAAGCTGAAATGAAATAACAAAAATGTAAATCAAAGCAAATAAAACAACTAATATACATAAAACATTCCATACAATTTTAAAACTTTCAAGTTGGTTCCACATAGTGTTTTAAGTGGGAACCATTAGTGCTATAGGAAAACAATTTCTCTTGTAAGTCCTTTAGGATGTAAGAATTTGCGCTTGGGACAAAAGTGATCTTAAAAGGATCCAACTATAATTTTTGGAACTTTGAATGCCTTCCTCTATCAACATGAGTTGAATCCCACAACAATACCTTCTCATTAACCTTAAATTTGACATCTTTGACACTTTTGTTGAAATATATTTTAACAATTTGTTGTCTTCTCTTTATATTATCCAAGGAAAATGTCCTTTGCTCCTCTAAAGCCAAAAGTGCATTTATTCTTTGAGAGACATAAGAAGAATTTAATTCTTCAACCTGTAGCATTAACCTTAGAGAGGAGAGTTCCAGCTCGGTAGGCATAATGGATGCTTGACCATAAACACGTTGGAAAGGTGTGAAACCAGTGCTCACCTTAGTGGTAGTGTGATCTTCCCAAAGTGCATAAGTGAGGAGAGTGTGCCATTGACACGACTTATCTTCAATGAGCCTCTTGATAATTCTAACCAGATTCTTGTTGGTAGACTTGGCCTGCCCATTACCTTGGGGATATTAAGATGATGAGGTAAAATGTTTAACCCCCAATTTAGCTAGAAATTGGGTCAACTTAGTAGAAATAAAGGCAGGACCATTGTTTGTAATAATTTCCAAAGGAAGACCAAATATGGAAAAAATATTAGTCTCAAAGAAAGAAATCACTTGCTCATCCTGCAAATGCTTAAGTGGGACAACTTCAGTCCATTTCGTAAAATATTCTGTGGTTGTCAAGATAAAAACTTGCCCTACTGAAGATGGTGGATTAATAGGACCGATAAAGTCCAAACCCCATTTTGAAAAAGGAAAGTTAGGGAGGAGAGGTTGTAAAGGCATAGCAGAAAGATGTTCTTTCCCAACAAACTTCTGGCACTTGTCACAAGATCTTGGAAAAATATAAGAATCGTGAAAGATTGAAGGACAATAGTACCCTTTCGGGATAATCTTAAAAGCAATGGTTTTAGCAGAAACGTGACCTCCTACATGAATAACAGAATTTGAAGATCCATGAGTCTCTTGCAACAATTTCTGTTCTTCCTCATTGTTCACACAATGAAGTAACATACCATCGACAAATCTCCTAAACAAGAAATCTCCTATAATGACGTATCTAAAAGATTCAAGACAGAGCCTTCTTCTTTGATGGGTATCTAAGCAATCTGTACATATTTTATTTTCCAAGTAATAAACCGGATATTTATACCAAGGATGTTCAACCACCGAAGGATTTGATTGTCAATGTAAAACAATGTTGATAGAGAGCTATCTTGTTCATCAATTTCTCCACTTATTTCAACATGCTGAGATAAGTGAAGGGATAAGTCACGTCCCTTGATCATTTTAGAATTCATGATGGTTAGATCATGCTCCTAAATCTTGGCAATCCAATGTGCAAGCTTTCCAGAGCGATAAGTCTGTGAGAGAAAAAACTTAACAATAGGTAAAGGGAATTTTACCAATGTATGCTTACCTAAGATGAAGTGGAAATTTTTTTCAACAGGTTTAACAAGAGAAAAACATGCTTTTCAATAAAAGAATATTTAAACTCATCATCTCACAAGATTTGACTCATGTAAGCCACTGGTTTTTCATTACCTTGTCCATCGCATTGCACGAGGATAGCAGAAACGACTTCCTCTGTGGCATTAGTATATATCACAAATCTTTCTCAAAATTTGGCTTCGCCAAAACTTATGTGGAACTAATTGCCTTCTTGATCCCTACAAAAGCATTTTTGACATCATCTGTCCAATAAAAGGAACGATCTTGATTAAGAAGATTGTGAATTGGCTTGACCGTTACAACAAAATCAATAACAAACCTACGGACAAAGTTAATAACACCCATAAAGGCTTGAACCTCCTTTTTGGAAGTAGGATAAGGACGATTTAGGATAACAATAATCCTTTCAGGATCTATGCTTATTCATGAATCAGAGACAATGTGCCCAAGGACCTTGCCTTTGGTAACGCCAAAAATAGACTTAGACTAATTTAAAGAAATGCCAAATTTCTTGCATCGCATGAGAATCTTTCTAAGGTGACTGAAATGATCTGATCATTTTTTAGAATACATAGTTAAGTAATCAAGATAAATCTGAATAATTTTTTCGATCAAATCATCAAAAGCTATTTGCATAGCTCTTTGAAAAGTGGCACCTACATTAGATAAGACAAAAGGAATATTTTCATAAGCAAAAGTGCCTCAACATGTAATAAAAGTGGTTTAATATTTATCTATCCTTTTTACCTTGATTCGATTGTAACCAAAAAAATCGTCAAGTAAGGACATCATCTGTGACCTTGCAACTTGCTGCAAAATCATTTCCATATTAGGGAGAGGAAAATGGTCTTTAAGATTGGCCCTATTTAATGCAAAAAAATAAACGCATAATCTAATATGACTTGTTTCTTTCCGAACGTGGACCAAATTAGAATTCCACTCAGATTACTTAACAGGGAAAATTATCCCAACCTTCAAGAGTGTTTCCAACTCCTTTCGAATAGTTGCTTCCAGTGCAGGGTTAATGGGTCTTTATTTTTCCTAACTAGTTTTATGCCCTCCTTGATAGGAATTACATGTCGTATAAGAGTAGGATCAAAACCACAAAGATCCTCATAAGACCAAGAAAAAACATCTTGAAATTCACCAAGCAACTTAGTGAACTTCAATTTTTCTTCATCAGAACATTGGGCACCTATTTTAACATTCTTTGGACACTTGGGTGTTCCAATGTTCAAGAAAATGGTTTAACCCATTTTCCTTTTCAACTCCTCTTCTTTATGTTTTTCTTCGTTGCCTACATCAATCGATGAAAATGAAATTTCTAGAGGAGTCAAGCCCTTAGGAACTTTGTTATCTTCCATTGATATAATTTCCTTAGGCTTATAAGGTTCATTTTTAATGAGAGCATAGATGCTCTCATTTCTAGGGAAGACTTGCCATGAATCTACATTGTCAGGGATATGTGGATGATACAAAGATTGAAAGGTGCAATCAAGTATTTGTGGTAGAAGTTTCCCAGTAGGAGAGGTTGCAAAAACATCTAACTTTTCAGCCATTGAGTTCAATTCCCTTTTAACATGAGTGATGTTAAAAGATATCAAGTTCGAGATAACTGCCCAAATAGTTTGGGTGTAATGTTTCATCAACTTGTTTCTAGGAGAACATATCTTACATACAAGGTTTACAATAAGTTCAGAATCCCCAAAAACTGTAAGGTGACCACAACCTAGATTATATCCATTTTCAATGCCTAGCAGTAATGCTTCAAATTCAGTGACATTGTTTGTGCAAGCAAACTCTAACCTATAGGAAAAGTTATGAATTTTACCCATAGGAGAGTACACAATAATACCAAATCCATTTCCTTCATTGGAGAATAAACCATCAAAGTGCATATGCCACATTCCATCCTCTATGTCGATTTGTTCCAAGGTAGTGTTGTCCTCATTTGTAAAGATGGAGTACACTCCTAGGTCCTCCTTGATATAATTCACACTAGGTTGTGGGATGCTTTATATATAAGGTGAAATCTTTCCCTCCCTTAGGACTATGATGTTTTTACCATTCTAAGGAATGGATAAGTGTGTCCAATCAAGTGAGAGGTATCCACCCTTAAAATATTTCCAATATCTTCCTAAGATGATCGAGTAATTAATCACTGACATATCAATTACCTGAATATTAAGGGTTATCCTTATTTCAGGATGTGCACACAAAACCAAGGTCACGTCCTTGATTTCACCTATGGTCATTTGTTGTAAACTATTATAAGAGAGCATTGTTCTAGAATTTTCATTTGTACAAGACACACCTAGCTCCTCCATAATAATCTTCGACATTACACTTGGGCCCAAACCATTGTCAATGAGAAAAGAATGGGCTATTTTGTCCATAATCTTTACAGAAATAAAAAAAAAAAACATGGGGTTTTTTACAGGGTGTCTAAATTTATGTACACCTACTTTATTTATAGTTCAATCCTCTTCATCTACCTCTTCAGAGGTTGGCTACAATAGAATCTTTTCCTTCCATGAAATTTTTCAGATGCTTTTGTTGCTCATGGATGGAAACCATGTCCAAGAGGGTAGCATCAGCTTTAATATTGGCCAATTGATTGAGAATGTTGTATTTGGAAGAGGGAAGAGGGGAGGTAGTTCCTTGACCATTAGGAGCTTTAGAAACTTGAACAATAGTAGTTGATGAAGATGAGCCTGGGCTAGAAGAAGTGCGAGGAGGATCATATTTACCTTTTGGAGCATAGGATTTATTCCTAGTATTTATGATCATAACATCCTCTGGCTATGCAAAATCTAGAACAACGATCATGTTTTTAGGCCTTTTACCAAATATTTTATCTCTGGAACTATTCTTTACCTCACACGTACTTTCCTCATGGTGTTCCTCACAAAATTTACACCAACTACGATGCATGATGGCTTTAGGTTGAAAGTTGTTTACATTAATATTCTTAAAGGGTGGTGAAGAAGAAGATGAGGAGCCAAGGGTAAGAGAGGGGAAATTTCCTTTCCACTCATACTCTATCATTTGATTATTCATGTCTTGTACAAGCTATAAGAGGACAGACATATTCGTTTGTTTAACTGAGTCTCCCTTAGAAAGACCCGTTCTTTCAAGTTGTTATTCATACTCTAAACAATTATGCAAAGTGGAACCAAGGTTATCAATAGACTTTTCCTCAAGCCTATGACAGTAGGGGGAAGGTAGAGAATTATAATAATGCATGAAATCTACTTAGTTCCGAGGGTGAATGTGTTCAGGAATTTGGTTATATAATTTGGTGAAACGCAAGTTGAAAGACTTAACATGCCACTCCCCTTGAGACAAGTGTTGTCCGCAACGCTTGAGTAACTCTGGATGCTTTTGTATAAAAGACTCATATTCCCAAGTGGAATCTTCAGCCGATAGTTTTCTCCATTTAATGAAATACTCTGAAATGGATCTATTCCTCAATTGACGAATTCTTGTGTTAGTGATGGCTTCAGGATCCAATATGATTTTTCCTTCCTCGTCAAGTTTTGGCAATATAGTTTGAACTAGGATCTTGTCACCTATAACCTTCTTTAAGCATGAAACATGGAAAACTGGGTGTACTCATGAAGATGTAGGCAACTCCAATTTGTATGCCATAGTACCAATCTTTTGCAACACCTTATAAGGGCCATAGTACTTTGGTGATAATTTATTATCCTTCTTGGCTTGCTTGAGGGACATTTGTTTGTATGTTTGTAGTCTTAAAAACACCCAATCCCCTACTTCAAAACTTCTTTCACTACGATGTTGATTTGCTTGTTGTTTCATACGATTTTGTGCCATGGTCAGGTTGTCCTTTAATATTTGGAGAACTTGTTGTTGATGCTTGATGTGATCTTGCACTGCTTGAACCTTAGATTTTTCTTTTAGAGAAGAAGTGATGGAAGGAGGGTGGTATCCATAGAGTTCCATAAATGGTTTCATTTTTGTTACAGTATGAAAGGAAGTGTTATACCACCATTCTGCCAAGGGTAACCATTTGAACCATTGTGTTTGTTTATCAGAGACAAAGCAATGAAGGTAGCCTTTTAGACATTTTTTCACTATCTCGATTTTTCCATCAGATTGAGGATGATAGGATGCGCTATGAGCCAATTCAGTACCCAAACAAGAAAATAATTCTGTCCAAAAATGTCCAGTGAATATGGGATCTTTTTCACTTGCAATAATCTTTGGGTTGCCATGTAGCTTTTGAACTGTCTCCATGAATGCGGTGGCAACTGTACTAGATTTGAAGGGATGAGAGAGTGCACAAAAGTGTGTGTACTTGGTCAGTCTATCAACAATCAACATGATGACCCTCGATAACTTCGATAACCCTGTGATGAAATCCATGGAAACCTCCTCCCAACACTGACTTGGGATGACTAATGGTTGTAAAAGACCTGGGGTCTTAATTATTTCCACCTTATTTTGTTGGCAAACCAAACATTCCGCCACAAACCTTTGAACATCATTTTTAAGGCCATCCCAAAAAAATTCCTTTTTGACCCTATGGTAGGTTTTTAAAAATCCCGAGTTCCCTCCTATTGGAGAGGTGTGCAATTCCAATAGTACCTTTTGTTTGAGTTGGGATTTCTTACATAAATATAAAAGATCTTTGTACCATAGTGAATCATTTTTCCATGTAAATGTATCTGATGTACTGGAATCCTGCTGCAACCTTTGAATGAGAGTCCACACTTTTTCGTCATTCTTCCATTCATCCCTTGCTTCTATTATCCAATCGGGTTGGATGATTGAGATAGCACATAGAAAGGCCTCAACATTTTCATCCTTCATTGAGAGTGCATCTGCCACAATATTTTGCTTCCCTTTTTTATAGATGATTTCAAAATCATAACCCAATATCCTGGTTACCCATTTTTGTTGTTCTTCTGAAGATAGTCTTTGTTCCAAGAAGTATTTAAGACTATCATGATCTGTTTTGACCTTGAAGTGCCTACCTATTAGGTAAGGATGCCATTTCTTTAATGCATGTAGCATTGCCATCATTTACTTCTCATAAATGGGTTTGTGTAAGTCCTTTCCCTTGAGTGGTTGAATTTCAAAAGCCAGGGGCCTTCCTTCTTGCATTAGGACAACACCAATTCCATTTCCCGAGGCATCACATTCCAAAATAAAGGTTTTTGTGAAGTCTGGAGTGGTCAAGATAGGAGATTTGCACATCACCTCTTTAAGTTGTTCAAAATCTTTAGTTGCCTCTAGAGTCCATGAAAATTCATCCTTATTAGTTAGTGTCGTTAAAGGTGTTGTTATTCTTCCATAGTGTCGAACAAACTTGCGTTAGTAACCTGCCAAACCCATAAATCCTCTAATATTCTTCAATGTTTTTGGAATCGGCCAATCCATCATGGCCTTAATATTGTTAGGGTCTACCTTG
>JASDQU010104528.1:51312-86519 GCA_032191745.1 Picea mariana
GAGCAATTGATAGTTCCTCCATCTACAATCATTACTTGAAACTCTAGTGCTAGATATACAAAGCAATTGAGATCTTTGGCTAATTTATAGTGAATGAAATTATGAGTACTACCATAATCAATTAGGACTATTACCTTTTTCTTTTTGATATATCCTTTGATCTTGAGGGCTTGAGGAGTGCTAAGTCCAACCAATGCATTACACGATATCATGGGATTCAACTCTTCAGACAAAATTGATTCTATGATTTCATCTTGAGATGGTTCTTGTTCATGTTCTTGTTCTTCTTCCTCTTCACAATCTATGTAGAATAATTTCTTCTCACCACACTTATGTCCCTTACTATACTTGCTATCATAATTAAAGCATAAACCTTTTTCTTTTGTTTCCTCCAATTGTTGAGGTGTCAACCTTGTAGGTTGAGGTGTTTTGGAAGAAGGAGCATTATTCTCTCTATAGATGTTAGGATTGGTCCTTCTAGTAGCCATAGCCATTTTTTTACTTTCAACATTTCTTGCCACCCTAAATGCATTCTCCAATGATTTGGGTTCCCAAAGGTGAACCTCATGTTGAATTTTATATCTTAAAGTTCCTATGAATACATCAATCAAGTGCTCATCTAGAATATCTACTACCTTTATATTCAATCTTTGTAAGTTCTCAATGTGCTCTGTAACTGAACCCTTTTGCTTGAGATTTATCAATTGGCTAAAGAAGGTATTGCTCCTTGTATCCTCATAGCATGCTATCATTTCTTCCGTGAAAATTGTCCAAGTGACGAGTGATTTACGAGAACAAATGCATCTATACCATACAAATTGATTGGGTTCTAAATATAACAAAGCAATTTGTACCTTTTGTGTATGTGGAACATTATGTAGATCAAAGAATTGCTCTTTCTGAAGTATCCATGTGATAGGGTTCTTACCATCAAACTTCCACATATCGATCTTAGGAACGTGGTTGGTCTTCAACCCAAAGTTAGAGTTTCTCCATTCTTGATTCACCTTCCTTGTGTCCTCATCATGAATTTCATGTGATAAATTTTTACTTTCAGGTGTCCTCTCTATTACGAAATTTTTCAATCCTTCCATGATCTCCTCTTTTAAACCATCCATATTAGTATTTATTGCCTCCAACTTAGATTCCATCTCTTGTAGTTCATCTTTTGTTACTGTCTTCTTTTGTAAATCATTTATGTCCCTACACATTTCTTCACCTTCATCAAGAGTCCAATTAGGATTTTCTGGAGGCTTATTTGGTGTACAAGTTCCCTTTTTGGGTGGCATGTTGGCCAAGTATCACTTTTGAACCTTGATTTTGAGGTGGTTCTGCTAGACAATCTTTCTTCTGCTGTATCTCCAAAGTTTCGTCCCTTTTGGGTATGGAAATTTATTTTTTGTAGTTCTTTGATATTTCTTCTTTGTAATACCACAGGTTTGATCAAAATTGGATGTGCCAAGTGGAATTTATGGTAATTTCCCCACAACTTGCTGATGTTTGGGCTTTCCAAGAGATCTCACTTGTATAGTGTGCATCGCACAAAATAAATGATATTAAATTCTGAAACTCATACCAGAAATACTACAGACTGTCCAATATCCAATGAAACTAGTCTCACTCAATTTTGATACTCTAGGAAGAAGTTGTGATTGTTTTACCTGGAACACCTTTTTGAGACTAGTCAATAGGACTAGTTAGATACCCTATCTTCCACATGGTGTATATACAAATTTAAGATGACCCAGAATCTAAAATTGTTACCACAGATACATTGTTAATTTCTGTGAATAGCCTATGGTTTTCAAGATCTGAAACGTTAAAAAAAATTTCTTAGAGCAAAAATTCTGCAATGACTTAGTTCACGATGATTCTAGAACCCTATCTTGCACAGGTTGTATCTCCAAAATTTTAAGGCCTCGGGAGCTGAAATTTTAACCCAACGTACCTTGATCCATATAATAAATATTCTCCAAGATGTTCCTTCTAAAACATTGTAGAAAAATAGTTATAGTGAAAATGCCAATGTCTCTCAGATGTAGCTGCGAAACCCCAAGACCTTGAGCTATGATATCATATGTTAAGAACCAAATATCAAAATAGCATAAAAAAACCTCAGAATAAGTACACAATGCCTTGAAAAAGAGAGAAACTCAGATAATAAGCCTCTTTGAGGGGGAAACCTCCTTATGCCCACATAAATGTACAATTACAAGATGATTCAAAATGAAAATGTCTCCTTGGTATATATAGGAGACTAGGAGGTATAATTACAACTAATGGACTAAAGCTGACATAAATAAAATAACATTGATAATATAATATGACCTAATTAAGGGGTAATGAGACATTATTTAGGGCTTAACATGGAAAGAATATTAGGAGGAAGGTCAAGGAAATTGATCATTGCTTTCCCTTCAAGGGAATTGACAAATAAGCACATACACGTGTCGTTATCATTGGCTCCTATGTTATGACAGGCATTAGAAAATGCCACCAAGTATTCATTAGTAGAGACTGTGTTATTCCCAGAAAACTTAGGGATATTCTCTTTGAATTTCGGAAGAGGATGAGTGGCAGGTGCTAAGTTTAGTGGAGAGGAAACATGCCACAAAGTAGTAGTAGCATCTTCTTCAAATTGGAAGAGACCATACTTTTTAATGACCTTAGCATATTTTTTAGTTGATTGGATCGGAATTTGATGGCTATACAAGTTGCCAATCACTAACGAGGCTGAAGGTTGAGATGAAGAAGCACCTCCAGTGCCACCAGAACCATCAGAGCCACCACTAGACACCATTTTGTGAACGATAGGTAAGGGAGAGAAAGATGAACTAGTTGAATCAGACAAAGTTCTCCTAAGAGTACTTTGTTGGGATGAAAAAAAAATGTTTCTTCTTCCTATTTCAGCAATAGGGTTGATCTCAGGTGATAAACCTCTTCTTCTCCTAGAGATGTGAGGGTTTAAGGACATGAAAATAAGATCAAAATTGTGGGAAAAAGAAGAACTATGGTTGATTCCTAGGTTGTCTTTGCCTAGCTTCCCAATGTTATTAGACACTTATGTCTTGTTCAATCACTTCCCATGAGAGTTCAAGATCAACCCGTGTATTAGAGGTCTCTAAGATGGTGTTAAACAAGATTAAAGCAATGTTGGTATGATATTTAAGACTGAGCTCAATATTGGGCTGCAACATGGATAGTCATGAAGAAAACAAACAATCAAAGGATAAAAAACATAAATATAAATATATTCAATGATAATCAAGCATACAATCAACTAGAGAGATATGGAAGATTTCCCCAGTATGGTCACCAAAAGAATGTTGAGGAAAAGATATGAATTTATCTTAATCAAGCATTTTTGAATCCTTCTTGGCTAAGGCAAGATAGTCGAGAATATTACCCTATGTTAATAGCCTCAAAAAGTGTTTCCCAATCAACAAGTATTAATTACAATGGCTTAGGCTGATTTTTTAAAATAAAATATTGTTGCAAAATATAACATTTTTTATATAATTTTTTGAATATAACAAATTGCAAAGTAAATGTGGAGATCAAAAGAAAAAATACCATGTCATAGATTAACACAAATGAGATAGAATAACAATCACTTTCTTTCATTCCAAGAAATCAAAAGTATCCTTCTCTTACAAAAATCCCTGTGAGGGTATGGACCAAGGTCAAAATTAGAAATCCCCGATGAAAACCATACAAATGGACTTTGACAAGAAGTAAAAAATGAACTTTAAAATCTGGATCAGCTTTCCATAGACTGCTGCCCACTTGACTCTCTGAATCAATCATATGAATGATATGGTTCAACCTTGAACCTTGTTGTCTACACTAGGACCCTTAGTATGTTTTCCCCTCCTATTCTCCCCTTGTTATTCCTTCTCATTTAGCTTTTATGCATTCCAAATTAGTTGAAGTAGCTCAACTACCTCATTTAGTTAAGTTAACTAAAACTTAACTAATCTTTAGTTTAGGGGAATAAATAATAATAATAATAATTAAGGGTCTTTTTATTAAATAATAACTAGTAAGTGGGACCCCTTGTGTAACACACCCTAACCTCACACCAACCGGGACATGCCACTCCTCAGATGCTTTAATTAGCTCTGAAACCGTCTTTGTAACATTCCCAACCTTCAACAGGCCAGACCATGCTACTCCAGAACACTCTTTCATGCTCAAATACCAATTTGTAACGTCCTCGACCATTCATGCCAGGCCACACTACGCTGGAGAACACATCCATTCTCTGTGGGGATCATACTATAACATACTTAGAATCCTAACTAAGTTATGTCACATATAATTTTCTAACTGCATGCAATTAAAACATATGCACACACAAAACTCTTGTGGAAGCTTAAGATATAAAACACGAACAGACAAATATTCTATGTAAATGCATGGATTCACATTGAAATAGAAGTAAACATATACATGCATCATATAATTGCAATACCCATAAGCATACAGACAATTATAATCACGCATATGATAAACCCATAAAAATAACACGTGAATAACAATGCAGCATGTAAATTAATCACACAATTGACACTTATATTTGTGAGAATATCACCAACTACGTGCAGACATTCCATGAGCCTCCCAGGCTTAGACCACACTATTCATCACTCTCAACAGTGAGTCACCCCTGAGCTGGGACTAAACTCCACCTGGGTAAAGGGGTTCCTAACTAGGATAAAGGCTCATGAACAAAAGGAAAGACTTCATCTCAGGTTCTCACTCAACTAACAACCTACAATCCCTCATTCCCCACATGCTTGTCCCACCCAAGGAAGTGTGCCCCTTCTCTACTCAACAGTCCCTCGGCTGCCCCACTTCTCTTCCAGGGCTTCAACAACAGGCCAGGTAGGAAGTCTCAGAGCCCTGTAACTATAGTTCAACACCTTCAGGAAATCAATCCCCAACAATTCTCTCACCCAGAGAATTGCTCACAGGCCTGACAACCCGCCTATTCAATATCCCACGGGCCTGACAACCCTCTTCTTCAATCTCGCTCCCAAGCTAAGAATTACCCAACAAAAGACTCTTGATACAAGTTCAGGTAAAGTCATGAAGATACACTGGATTGTTCAATGGTTTCCAATATTCATGGATGATTGACTATATATCTTAGTGATGGAGGAATCGGGGAAAAAATGATGGTTCGAATGATGGGGAAGTTTTTTGGAAATGGACTAAGTCCAAAAATATGTATGCATGCCCCCAAATTGACACTTATCATGTTGGAAGCTACTTTGGCCCACTTGGCCCCAACTTAGAACTTAGGATAACATAATTATCCATACTTTATGATTTAAGAAATATTAATATAATATTCCTTAACTTAGCCCCTTCCCTTTCCCTAACTAGTGGAGTTTAGTCCCCCATCTCTTTTATCGTGGTTGGTCTGTGTGGAACGATGTATCTTATATTAAATATGATATATGTACAAAAATAGGTGCACTGGCCTTTGACATCTAGGCTCTCCGGCCTAATCAAAACATAAGCATCCTAGCTTATAATACTGGCTCACCAGCCTATAAAACATATCAAATACACAAGGCTCGCTGGCCTCTACATCGTGTGCACTTAAGATGTTGCGCGCGATATCCCGGAATGTGTACACTTCCTCATTTCACTGCACAATACATGCGCACACTATGCCATGAAATGTGCATACCAAAATTATATCAAATCAACTCACCAGCTTATGTACATTTGTATTTACATTTGTAATTGGGTTCGCCCTTAGGGATAATACAATCCCCTCCCCTTATTTATGCAGTGTCCTCAGTGCATCATGTACCCATGTACAACTAAATTTCAAAATCCTCAAAAAGATGCAGGTATTCTGCCCACATTGCATCCTCATGCTCCCAAGTAGCATCCTCAAGACCTTACCAGGTCCATTGGACCTTTACAATCCCTATGGCTTGATTCCAGAGTTGTTTGATTTCTGGTCCAGAATGCGCACCGGATGCACTTGAAAAACGCCTTCTTCCTCCACTTGAATCAAATTGCCTACATCAAGTATATATTTCTTTAGCAATGATACATGGAATACATTATGAATAGACATAGATGCAGGCAATGCAATCATATAAGCTACTGGACCAATCCTCTCTAGGATTTCAAATGGCCCACAATAGCGAGCTACCAACTTTGAACAATTTCCCAACTTTAGGGAAATTTTGTTGGCTTTCACTTTCAAGAATACATGGTCACCCACTTTAAATTTTCCGTGACTTTTGCCTATCTTGGGCAGCCTTTAAATTTTGTTTTATTTTCAACATTTTCTCTTCCATTTCCCTGAGCAATTTTGGTCCAACCACTGCTCTATCTGCTAGGTTATCCCAGATTACCGGTGTGTTGCACTTTCTACCATAAAGTACCTCAAATGGGCTCATCTTTAGAGATGTTTGGTACCCATTGTTATAAGCGAACTCTACCAAGTGTAGGTAGTCTTCCCATTTTGATGGTTTATCCATCACATACATCCTCAACATATCCTCAATCACCTGATTCACCCTCTCTGTTTGTCCATCTATTTCTGGATGATAAGTTGTACTAAATTTCAAATTTGTTCCAAATCCATTAAAGAATCCCTTCCAAAATTTAGAGGTAAATTTTGGATCTTTGTCAGACACAATTGTCTTGGGTATGCCATGTAATCTAGCAATCTCCCTCATATAAACATCAACAATGTTTGCTTCCCTGTGAGTGAGCTTAATCAGAATAAAATGGGCAGCTTTAGTAAGCTTATCCACCACTACCATGATAGAATCATGTTGCTTGTTTGTTTTGGGTAGTTTGGTAATGAAATCCATGGTTACTACTTCCCATTTCCACTTAGGAATGGGTAATGGCTGTAGAAAACCAGTTGGGTGTCTATTCTCAGCATTTACTTTTTGACATTCCAAACATCTGGCAATAAAATCAACAACCTCATTCTTCATGCCTGGCCAATAATATTGGCTCTTGACAGCTGCAATAGTTTTCTGATATCCTAGGTGCCCAGCATAAGGCACATTATGCATTTCTCTCAATATCAGATTTTTCAATTCCTGAGAATTTGGTACATAAATTCTACCCCTGTATATGACAATTTCATCCTCATCTAGCTTGTATTCTTCAATTTTTTGCTGCAAATTACCTTGCTGTAATTTTGCCACTAAATCCTTGTATTGTAAATCTGATTTGGAAGTCTCTATAATTTTGTGTTTCAAATCTAATTGATACATGCTAATGGTTGTAGCATGCATTTCATGCACTCTTCTGCTGAGTGCATCAACCACTTTGTTCTCTTTCCCTTTGATATGCTTTATATCAAAGTCATATTCGCTTACAAATTCTAACCATATGCTTTGTCTAGCATTTAAAGTTGGTTGATCAAACAAATATTTCAGACCATTGTGGTCTGTCCTCATCTCAAACCTTTTCCCCATGAGTTAGTGTCTCCATTTCCTCAAGGCATGTACTATGGATTCCAACTCCAAATCATGAGTGGCATAGTTTCTTTCATGATCCTTTAACTTCCTTGACTCATAACATATAACAAACCCATTTTGAATGAGGACTCCACCAATTCCCTCTTTACATGCATCTGTGCATACAATGAAGTCTTCATTTGGGTCTGTTATCCTTAATATTGGAGCACTTGTTAACAATTGTTTCAAGTGTTGGAAACTCCCTTCACAATCCAATGTCCACTGAAACTTCACACCCTTTCTTTGCAATGAAGTGATTGGGTGTGCAATCTTTGAAAATCCATCTATAAATCTCCTATAGTATCCTGCAAGGCCCATGAATGATCTCACCTCTATCACATTCTTTGGCACTGACCATTCTATAATGGCTTCTATCTTCTCAGGGTCCACTGCTATCCCATCCTTTGAAATGATGTGCCCCAATTAGTGAATTTGCTTTTGGTAAAATGAGCACTTGCTCAATTTGGCATACAATTGATGCTCCCTTAATACTTGCAAAACCATCCTCAAATGATGTTCATGCTCTTCTTCTGACTTGGAATATATGAGAATGTCATCCAAAAAGACAATGAAAAACTTGTCTAAATATTCTCAGAAAACACCATTCATTAAGCACATGAAAACAATTGGTGCATTTGACAACCCAAATGGCACCACTCTGAACTCATAATGACCATACCTTGTCCTAAAAGAGGTCTTGTTGATATCTTCCTCTTTAATCCTTACCTGATGGTATCCTGACCTGAGATCTATCTTTGAAAAGATCTTCTCATCCTTCAATTGATCAAAAAGATCATCAATCCTTGGCAGAGGATACTTGTTCTTAACAGTCACTTTATTCAACTGTCTGAAATCAATGCACAATATTAATATTCCATCTTTCTTCTTCACAAACAAGACTGAGGCACCCCAAGGTGACACACTTGGGCATATATACCCCTTCTTCAGAAGCTCTTCAAGTTGCATTTGCAACTCCTTCAACTCTGGTTTACTCATTATGTAAGGAGTCTTTGACACTGGAGCTACTCCAGGCAATAGATTTATAGAGAAATCAACGTCCCTCCTTGGGGGTAGTCCTGGTACCTCCTTGAACACATCTTCAAAATATTCCAAGACTTCATAATCTTCCAAATTTGGCACCTTATCTCTAGGTGTCTCCACCAAATGAGATGCAATTATTTGACACCCTTTTCTGTAACATTTCTTCAGCTGCAATGTTGAAATCTCTTTGATGGCTATTGCCCTGGGAATTCCCTGTACTTTCTTTAGTTTCCCTTCATCATCCAAGAAAGTAAATGATTTGTTGTGACAATCTAAGAGAGCATGATTTTGGTCCAACCAATCCATCCCAATTAGACAGTCATAGGAACCTAAAGGCAAGATGTTCAAATCTGCCTGGGTGTTCAGTCCATTCATGTCAATAAGACATGACTTAACCATCTCATTAACTTTTCTTTTGGCTCCTGTAGTCAGTTGCACCAACCAAGATTTCCCATGCTTACTCCTTGGAAAATTTAAACTTTCCACCACCTTAGGATCTATATAACTATGACTAGCTCCTGAATCAATTAAAATAGCAATGGTTTGGTTGTTGAACATACCTTCCACTTCAATCATATGTGATTGATATTCTTCTTGCTTGTTGTCTAGGGTTGCATAGATCCTGGGTATCTTTCTGCCCATGTCCTCCACTGTTTCAACTTGCTGTACATTATGAACAGTCCTCCCTTTTTGACCTCTGTGAGGACAATCTCTGAACATGTGATCCCCTTTACAACCCCAACATTGAATAGGTGGTTGCCTTGGCCTTTGATTTCTCGTATCCATCTTTCTAGGTTCCTTAGGAGTTTTCTGTCCTTGTGGACTATTTATGAAGAATGGTGTCTTAGACCCCTTCTTCCTTTGATCCATCTTGAATTTATTTTTGTCTTCCCAAGATTTTTGGAATGTTGGTCTTGATTTTTTGTTGATCATATAGGCATTTATCTCACCTTATGGTCTCCTCCAATGTCTTGGGATCATCATACTGTATTTTTTCACTGATGAATGATGACAATCCACTCAAATATCTTTGAATTTTGACTGTCTCATCCTTGATGAAAGAGACATACTTCAACAGTTCTAGAAACCTTCTCTCAAATTCCTCAATTGTCATACTCCCAAGCTTGAGTTCAAAGAAATCTTTCATTTTATTGTCATAGTATCTCTTAGTCAAGTATTTCTTCTCAAAATACTTCTTGAATCTTCTCCAAGTAACACTTTTCTCTTTGATGTGTTGCACCTGCACAAGCTAATCCCCCCACATGGTTTCTTTTTCTTTGAGTTGATAGATGGAAATTCTACCCTCTGCATGAGAGGAATAATTATGCAATTGAAAATACTTTATCATGCCCAGTAGCCATGTCTCTGCATCTTCATCCTTCTTGTGCTCATCATCAAATGTAGGAGGTTTGATTTTGTTCATTTCTCTTCGCAGTTCATCCACCCCAGACCTCTCATACTTTTTGACAGGGGATGGACTTGAGCTGCTATGTAATCTCTTATTGTAATTCCTCGGGGAGTGGTGGTGATGCCTTCTAACACTTGTTTTTCTTTTCTCATCAAGAGACTTGTGACTTCCCGATTTGCTTGAGCCACTCTCCTTATCCAATTTATTTTCTAATCTGTTCAAGCTCTCCAATAACTTCATGTTGAAGTCATCCTGCTTCTCCTTGGATATTATAATCCTTTCATTATCATCTTTATGGCTTTGAACATCCTTCTGTAAATTTTTAATGCTCTCTTCCATATTTATGTTTTCATCCCTTTCTTCACCATGTCCATTGGAGTTTGTTCCTTCCATGCTCAAATGGACATCCATCCCTCTAAATTCATCTTGTTGAATATAATTCCCCTGTGCCTCTTCCATTCCTATGGAATTTGCATTGGTCTTGATCTGATCTATTTTTTGTTAACTTTGCAAAATTTGCGGCCAACAAAACTTGTCAGACTGACCGTTTCAACAATTTTATGAAAAATATGAACCATTTTGGTTCAATAATATATCAGAATCCTTTCTTCTAATTTCCTGAAACATTTAATTCCCAAATCAATTTTCTGGGTGGGTAATTATATTCCACTATCTAAGACCTTTACAACGCCTTCTCACATGCTCAATTCTGAGTCTTGAGCAGAAAGTTATGGCTTCATGGAGTTAGTTGGGTCTTATAATTTACCCTTCACTATTTCTGCTATTCTTTACCCTTCAAACAACTTTGTGCGCACAATTTTCAATATGTGCACCCGTATTTTCCATGTGATGCAACATCACAGTTAAATAGTGCTTCGTGCACTTTAAAACCACTGTTTATCACTTCTTTGTCGCACCAATAACATGCACACACTTTTTTGTCATGCGCCAATAACTACAGTGAGCAGTTTTGGTTCTTGCACTATTACCTGTTGCGCGCAGTTTTTGTATCATGCACTGATATTCCACATGCATTTCTCTCTATGCATTACACCATGCCAAATTTCAATATTCCCCCACCGCGCACAATTATCTGCGCGCACCATTGATTACATTGTCGTGAGACAACTTATACTCATATTGTGCACACACCAACCAAACTCCTTTGCGCTCTGCCAATACTTCATACACCCTACGCACCCTTATTTTGTGTGTGTACACCGTGTGCACCTTCTTATGCGTGTGCACTCCAGTCAATGCCAAATTTAGTGTGCGCACCCGCACACCATATTTTTCTGTGCAACACCACAATTTACCGTGTGCACCTGCACACTAAAATTTTCCGCGCAGTACCGAAATTTAGCATGCACACCAACATGCCATTATCTTGCTGTGCAGTGCCAAATTTTCACTATCACATGCTTTCCACTATGCATCATGAATTTTTGGTGTGCCCCACTGCGCACATTCACCTTTATGCACATCAAATCCTCGTGAATTCTTCTCCATCTGTCATGGCTTCACTATAACTTCAAATTCGACCAATTCTAGGTTCGAATTTGCTAGGACAGATATTAACTCAATAATATCTCATCACTTGACTGAGTTTCTCCATTTTCTCATGAATTCACCCACAGAAATTGGGGCTTTTCCCCATTTCCACCCAGTTGATGTTACTTTTTGCCATGGACGCTCTACAACTGAAATTTGGCCACTTCGAAATAAATCCTCTGTGACATTTTTCTTCAACTCAACTTTCTCGGCCCATTCAAGCTCAATGTTGAAAACTGAAGCTATGATACCAATTTGTAACACACCCCGACCTCACACCGGTCAGGACATGCCACTCCTCAGACACTTTACTTAGCTCTGAATCGTCTTTGTAACATTCCCAGCCTTCAACAGGCCAGGCCATGCTACTCCAGAACACTCTTTCATGCTCACATACCAATTTATAACATCCCCAACCATTCATGCCAGGCCACACTACGCTGAAGAACACATCCGTTCTCTGTGTGGAATATAATGTAACATACTTAGAATCCTAACTAAGTTATGTCACATACAATTTTCTAACTGCATGCAATTAAAACATATGCACACACTGAACTCTTACAGAAGCTTAATATATAAAATGTGAACAGACAAATATCCTATGTAAATGCATGGATTCACATTGAAATAGCAGTAAACATATACATGCAGCATATACTTGCAATATCCATAAGCATACAGAAAACTATAATCACGCATAGGATAAACCCATAAAAATAACACGTGAATAATAATGCAACATGTAAATTAATCACACAATTGACACTTATCTTTGTGAGAATATCACCAAC
Source organism: Picea mariana (assembly GCA_032191745.1). Classification (NCBI taxonomy): domain Eukaryota; kingdom Viridiplantae; phylum Streptophyta; class Pinopsida; order Pinales; family Pinaceae; genus Picea; species Picea mariana. The sequence goes on from JASDQU010104528.1 coordinate 63,615, forward strand.
TACGTGCAGACCTTCCACGAACCTCCCAACCTTAGACCACACTATTCATCACTCTCAACAGTGAGTCACCCCCAAGTTAGGACTAAACTCCACCTAGGTAAAGGGGTTACTAACCAGGCAAAAGGCTCATGAACAACAGGAAAGACTCTATCTTAGGTTCTCACTCAACTAACAATCTATAGTCCCTCATTCCCCACATGCCTATCCCACCCAAGGAAGTGTGCCCCTTCTCTTCTCAATAGTCCCTCGGCTGCCCCACTTCCCTTCCAGGGCTTCAACAACAAGTCGGGTTGGAAGTCTCAGAGCCCTGCATCTGTAGTTCAACACCTTCAGGAAATCAATCCCCAACAATTCTCTCACCCAGAGAATTTCTCACAGGCCTGACAACTCGCCTCTTCAATATCCCACGGGCCTAACAACCCACTTCTTCAATCCCACTCCCAAGCTAACAGTTACCCAATAGAAGGCTCTGGATATGGGTTCAACTAAAGTCATGAAGATACAATGGATCGTTCAATGACTACCAATATTCATGGATGATTGACTATATATCTCAGTGATGGAGGAATCAGGGAAAAGATGATGGTTCGAATGATGGGGAAATTTTTTGGAAATGAACTAAGTCCAATAATATGTATGCATGCCCCCAACTTGACACTTGTCATGTTGGAAGCTACTTTGGCCCACTTGGCCCCAACTTAGAACTTAGGATAACATAATTATTCATACTGTATGATTTAAGAAATATTAATATAATATTCCTTAACTTAGCCCCTTCCCTTTCCCTAACTAGTGGATTTTAGTCCCCCATCTCTTTTATCATGGTCGGTCTACGCGCAACGATGTATCTTATATTAAATATGAGATATGTACAAAAACAGGCGCACTGGCCTTTGACATATAGGCTCTCCGGCCTAATCAAAACATAAGCATCCTAGCTTATAATACTGGCTCACCAACCTATAAAACATATCAGATACACAAGGCTCCTTGGCCTCTACATCGCACACACTTAAGATGTTGTGCGTGGTATCCTGGAATGTGTACACTTCCTCATTTCATTGCGTAGTACATTCACACACTATGCCATGAAATGTGCATACCAAAATGATATCAAATCATCTCACTAGCTTATGTACATTTGTATTTACATTTGTAATTAGGTTCGGCCTTAGGGATATTACACCTTGTGACTCCCTTTTATTTCGTAACAAAAATAAACATAAGTAGACAATCAATCATACACATGCCTCCTTGTGGCTCCCATAATTTTTTCCACAATTTAAAATTTAAATATTAGAAATATTTCAAATTATATCCAAACATGTAACTATCCACAATATCCAAAAATAGTTTGTTTTCCAAAACTTTCAGTAATCCACTGTCCTCAACAAATCAATTATAAACACATAATCAAAAACCATATTTTCCACTTTGAGAGAAAATTCTTCCTTTGTTGTTGTTGTCCCCTTTGGAATTCTCTGAATCAACCTTAGGTTGGGTGGAACCTTGAGGCTTGATATCACTAATGACATGAGAGAAGTCACCCCTCAAGTGCATGCCGTAAGACACTGACTTCGCTGACTCACTTGAAGGGGAGGAGGGAGCAACAACAACTTTACCTTTATCATGCACATGGCGAGCCTTGGTTTTGAGTCTTTTTCTTGCATGGGAGGACTGTACAGGTGGGTGTGCAGGGAAAATATGAACATTTGGGTGAATAGGAGGTGGTGGAGGATGTAATGACAATTTTGGCCAACCAGGATGTTGGGAGACTGTTGGGTGCACAATCTCCCACCATCCATCATTCTCAGGAACTTCAGGTTGCAAAGATACATGGGGAGGCACTTGGATACCAGGAACATTTTGGGGCTGGAAGGGAGGCCTCTCTGGTCTAGGATGGACTATCCCTTGTCCAATCCAATTGAAAAATTGAACTTGAAAGATTTGGTTTAACTTTTGAGGATCGACATCGAAATATATTGAGAATCTGGGCCTTCTAGGCCCTCTGTTCCAATTTCCTCTACCCCTATTGTTTAAGCCATTACTTCCTCTACTGAAGAAGCTCATCCTGTACACAACAATTATTAACAAATATCTCTTAACAAACCATACATGACATTCTCTTAATATGAAACAAAGTTTGGCTCAACAATTAACATCAGACCCATGCAATCCAATCCATAAAATTTATTTAATAATTTTCAAATGAGAAGGGGGTGAAATAGGGTTCATGGGATATCTGGGGGAATTGTAATGAAAGAAAAAGTGATATCATGACAGGGAGTAAGAACACAATTATTTCTCAAAAATACATTAAATAACTGACTGTGCAATAATACCAAAACATATCAGCTACCATCTATCTCTGTGTCATTTTTTATCACTGTCATACATAGTTTTAATTTAATTTTAGTGAACAAGGAGTGCAAAATGAATTTGGGATCGTGAGGGGATTTATAATGAGTGAAAAAGTGAGAAAATGAGAGGGAATTATATGGATATTGTTCATAAAATAAATTAAATCAATCAACTATCATAACCCTGTTTCAAATTTAATCCAAAAAACATCCACTTCCAAGACCAAAACTTTTAACTGTTCCTCAATTGCATACAAATTGTTTGTTGTCTTCAATAACAATTTAATTTCCCATAAATCTTCAAGCTATACCAATATTTGCATTTATATAATGACTATGCAAACATTTCCAATTCCACAGTACTACATGCTCTAATGTTGATCTCTCCTTTAAAAAACAAAACCCATAATATGCACAATGATTCCATTTTTATATCCAATATCCATTCCTAGAAATCAAATAATAATGGACCTAGGATTAACAATCAATAATCAATTGTCATCAAACAAAAATCAGGCCCGATTTAATCAAACACAGGTTCCTTTTTAAATCTGGACATAACCAAAGAACGTTTAATGAGTCTATCATACACACAATTCTTCGACAACGTAATGACATAATATTGATTAGACAACAACAAAAAACCCAGAAAAATGTAACCTTGAGCTTGATCTCTGTGTGAATTAATATGTATTGACTCCCTTTTAAAACAATCATAATATGCATGGTGATTCCCATAAGATGTATGAAGAGAAAAGAACGATATTGAAACACATGTATCCCTTTTAAACTTTGACAAAATCATGATCGTGCTTGGTGAAACAATCACTCACACAGGTGCCTCTAAAATATTAAATGTAATCATGATCATGCTAGGATTTAAAATAGTAAGAAAGACCATAATCGACTAGAAGGAAATCTCTCAGGTTGTAGATAACCATAATTTTCTTCTTGTTCAAACAAATTCATCAAAGAGAGGAAACAAAAAGATTAGACCAAGAGATGGTCTTTGAAGTGAGAGAGCCTGTGACTTTATAATTACCACAATAATTAAACTGATAACCCAAAATCTTGATAGACCCCAGAAGGTGCTCGAGGAAGGTAGAAGCATGTCAGACTCCAAGTCCATCTCTTTATAATTTAAATGAAGAGAGATAGTGAAAGCTTGCTTGACTTTAAAAAAAGAACAGATATCTCATAATATTTTACATCCTCAAGAATTTACCACCGAGAAGCAACCATAGGTAACAAATATAATCTTGGAAGAACCGAGAGCCATGATCTTTTAAAACACCACATTCTTTCAACTTATAACCCCAATATCTTGACAGAACCCTATGAGAATGCTTGAGTGAAAACAAGGCAATTTGATCTCATCAACCCAAGCACACACAGATGCCTCTAAACTTATTGCAGAGAGGAAACAAGGGTTAATTTAAATAATGAAGGATACTTGAAAAAACAGAGAGACCGTGTATTTTTCCAACACCTGGGAGGTTGATAAATTTCAAAAAAAAATTGATAGTGAGGCTTCACAAAAAAACAGTCGGTCCTTATATCAGAGATGAGAGGAGTGTTTGTTAAAAACTCTCATGAAAAGGATTCCAGAGTGCAACACGTATCCATTCGATACATATACAGGCCTCTATTAACCACTCTGGACAAAACAAGATTGGACTATGGAAAGCTTCCGGTGGAATGACAGTAAAGAACAATCCATACAAACAATAGCTTAGGGTTTAGCCAAAAAGAACCATACCACTGTTGACAATTGCATTTCAAATTGGATAAAGAATCACAACAACGACCAAGAGGGAAAAGGTCGACATCAACTAATACACCGACTAGTGGTTAAAACCCCTCAGCAATAAAAATCAGAGCTCATTGCACCACTGTTACCATTTTTCATAGAGAATCATCATAAAAAACCAAGATGACTAATTCAATAACCAATGCGCAAAATTCACAATCAATAACACCCATTACTTCGCTTAAAAATGCCAACATTTCATAGTAATCACAAAGAACCCATAACAAAATATGGACACTTAGTCAAAAACTCAAGAATACACATAACCCATGCAATTATGAGCCACAATTTGATTCATAATACATAGATTCCATCATGGATGGAAAGAAAAGAGCCATACATGTGTAAAATCGCTTCAATGAAGAGTTGGCTCGAGTTTTCCCCTTCGAAACCTGAAATTGTGGAGCTTCCACAACCAACAGAGAAAAAATGAAACTATGCTAGGGTGATGGGCTCAAGGGAAGTTTGGAATGATGTGCATTAAATGCACATTGCTTCCTCACCTGGCTCTATTCAATTCCATGTACAAGCTAGCCCACCAACATAACATCCACCATTAAAATCAAACCATAACCATTGCATAATTCAATGCCATATCTATTTTATAGATCTGATTCCATATCCATTGTTTAGTGCACCACCAAAACATGTCACCATAATAACATATGTTAACATTACCATATGTGCTTCCATCTAATCTTTTAAACAAAATCGCATAGTATAGTAGCTAGGTCCACCGCTTGTATCAATTTATATATTCATTTAAAGTTTATATGTAATATTTTACCGTGGCCTTAGGACTTATCCATAGTTCCTTTCCCTCTTTGTTTTGAGCTAGCTCCCATTTAATTATAATCATATATGGATTATTAATCAATGATATAACATATCATAACATAGCATCTGTAAACAATATAATTCTCATAACCATAGAACTGCCTTGTATTGCAAGTAAATATCAATAGCATTTAACAACAATGCATAAACCACCCATTTGTCATATCAAATGAAACCAAGACTGCATCATCAAATGTATAGGACTGTGTAGGTAACATCATAATAACAACAACAACAACATATAAGTGTAACATCTATCTTTGCGCCTCTAGTCTACAAGGGGTCCCACCTACTAGTTAAATATTATTATCATAATAAATAATAGCACTTAGCAATCCTTTGCGAGAAGAATTCATCATTGCGATTTTAATCGTCAACAATGTGTTCTTCTTGTCATGCTATATGAAACACTCTTCATGTATTGTCTTCTTGTGTTCCAACAATCCTGGGCTTTGTGGCCAAACCCACTGCAGCTGTAGCATCTCATGGTGTGACAATGAGCAACAATGTGTCCCACTTGATTACATCTCCAACACCTTAGGGTGTTATGAAACCTTCCAACATATTTCTTTTCTTGTGTTTGAAATCCAAAGCTTTGTGACCATATTCATTACATGAGAAGAAGTGACCATGAAAAACATTTCCATACCTTTGCTTTGGTGTCCATATTGAAGTTGTCTCTCTTCTAAATTTTCTTTGAGGTGTAAAGATGGCTTCTTGATGTCTTCCTTGCTTTGTTCTTTTGAAAGTTTCCTTGATTTGTGTAGATGGTTGATTCGAAACATTGCTTCCACCTTTTGAGCATAAAGGACTTACCTCATTCTTCTTAGAAGTTCTAGCTTCAAAATGTATAACTTCCTCATTGTATCCAAGACCTGACTTATCATTTGGAGATCTTTGGCTATCTAGGATTTCATCTAGAATTGTTGAGTTGTTCATGAACCTTTTTGGATTCTCTGTTTTCTTTCTAAGATCAACAACTTCACCTTCCAACTTATGGCATGACTCTTCTTTTCATTTATTTGATTCTTCAATAGCTCCTCTATCCTTTTGACTTCTTCAATTTTGATCTTAATATTGACATTAACTTCAATACTTTTGCTAAGCTCATCATCTACCTTCTTCTTTTCTTATTCTTGATTAATTATTTCATTCTTTAGTCTTTTGATCTCTTCTTCTTTTTCTTCTAATTGAGTCTTTTTGCTTTCTTCTTGTTCTTTGAGAATTTGCTTTAGTTCCATGATATGCTTTGAGTACTTTTCTAGGACTTAATTATTGTATTTTTCAATATACTCAAAAGAAATTGAATAATGTCATATTTCCATCCTAACATCACCTAACTCAAATAAAACTTTTTCTTTAAACTTCAACAACTCTTCTTCTTCATATACACACAATTCTACTATATCTTCTTCTTCATTTGTAAGAGACCATTCAACTTCACTAGGAGTATTATCATTAGAATATTTTGGAGAGTATTTACCTTCATTGTCCTTGATGGAATTGTCTTCTTTGTCTTGATATACCTTCTCTAGGTTCAACCATAGATCCTTGGCAAAAGTACATTGTCCCATGCTTTCTTTGACATAAATTGAGAGTCCATTGAAAATGGCCTTGAGAGATAATGCACCATTCTTCTTTTCTTCCTTTTGAGTTGCAAAATTTGACTTATTATTCAAGGGAATTGATCCACCAATAACTGATTTCCAAACACCTACTCCTTTTTCCTTCAAATACCCTTTCATTTATGTTCTCCATGCTGAATAATTTGTCTCATTAAATATTGGAATTTCATCATCCAGTTGTGTGTCCATGGATCTCCTCCAAGCTTGTAAGTCTTATAGTGAAGGCCTGCTCTCATACCAATTGCTGGACACACCGATCACACTAATAGGGGGGGGTGAATCAATGTGAGGTATATTTTACACTTCTCACAAAACTTTAGTTAGCAATCACCATTCACAACATAATAACTTATTACTTCAATTCATACTTAGTTTCTTTCATGTAAATATATCTCAATGAAATACACTAACAATAAAGAGCTATGCACCATCACAATAGAGAACACAAGGAACACTAGATATATGGATACGTTTCTTTTGTATTGCAGACTACAATCCTTGGGTTTTATCAGCACCAACTGAAATAGAGCACCCACTCCAAGAGAGAACCAACTGAAATAGAGCACCAACTCCAAGAGAGCACCAACTGAAATAGAGCACCAACTCAAAGACAGCACCAACTCTCAATGCAAGACCTCACTTGCGTATCTCAACACCAACCAAGATGTGAGGAATCCAAACCTCAAGTAGAAGACCCATATTGTAGACATAAATCAATCTGTCAAACTATACCAACAATCTATACCAATACAAGTGCATCAACTATGCAAAAAATGTCACCTCAACCTATCTCATCAATATCATCATCCAAATATGATATGTAACTCTGTAAATACTTGGTGTATGTGATCACAGACCTATAAACCTTCCTTAACTTCAACAACATGAGACTAGCATTTTCATCAAACTTTACTTTATTCTGACATGACTAATTTTGTATTATTCAACAACCCTAACTTGCAACAATCATAACTCTGTACCTATAATGAATAAAGGTCTTAAAATGGTACAAAATGTTCTTTAGTGTCTTTTATGCAATTCCTCCATGTTCACTGCTTGGAACCTCCGAGAAAAAGAGTTATAGAAAAAATGGTAGACCTTGTTGAATTCTGGATTATTCTAGAGAGCGAACTTGTAGAGAATTCCTCGCACAAAATATGTGTTGTGTGGATCTAAAAATCGTACAAAACATACTAAAGACGATATTTAACCAATTCATTTTGTCTTACTAAATTTGGATCTATTATGAATAAGTTATGACGTTTTTACCCGGAACACATATTTTAGACTAGTTTAAGGACTAGCCACAAACCCTATCTTACACAGAGTGTAACTCCCAAACTACAAAGACCCACAAGCTAAAAAATTTATCACAATTACATGGATATGTTTTCTCAACCTCCTCCATATTTTGTTGTCTAAATAATTTTAGAAAAAAAGTTATTTTGAAAATGGTGAGATGACCTGTAAATAACATACCTTAGAAAGCATCATCAAAAGACTTTATCCTCCCTTGAATTCCAGTCTTCTTTACTTCACCTTCCCTATGAAATTCGCCTTAGATCTCCTTTGGTTACCTCAATCACTTATAGATGTTCAATATGATTAAAGAGAGTGTTAATGGGAGACCCTTTCTCTCTTATTTATACTCTCCAAGTATCTTCCTCTAGAAGTATCCACTTAACCTCTTTGTCCACTTAGCCACTTTGTCCACTTAACCACTTTTTCCACTTAGCCACTTTGTCCACAAATAGTAAACTCTCCACTTCTAGTTTCAACTAATTTATTTTTAATTGTTTTCTTGTTGCAAACACTTAACCCATGACTAACTACTTTGACTGGTCAACTTCTTCTAGGAGTTTCTAGAATAATTTGACTTCTTTGACCTTCTAGGGGCTTCTAGATAACTCATGAGGGTTCTCCAACTTCACATGGCCATAACTCTCTAACCATGAGGAGTTTTGTGATGTTCCACATATTACCAGAAACGACATGACACATACTATCCATATGGAATATTTTCTCCTGCAAATTCATTGATCTTCATTACATTATTATTTAGTCAAACTTGGGTTCCATAACAACACTGCTGGGCTACTCAACCACCTAACCATTTGGACTTCACAAAGCGTATTCCCATGAGGGATTTCACCATAAGGGGACCACTTTTAGAACTTTATCCAAGAGCATCTTCTCGTGAGGGATTTCACCATAAAGGGGACCACTTTGGATTTTATCCATTTGGTTCTTCCTATCAACCATGACATGACATCAATGATATAACTCCCTTTAATATCAGCACATCATTATGACACTACTTGACATCAAACCTTTGACAATAATTACATCAATGAACTTATAACCAATAATCAATTTATTAATGATACAAACAGATCACTATGAAAATACTTGACATCAATGACAACATAGTACAACATTACTCATGGAGACTTGAACCCATATTTATATATGAAGATAAAGTAATATCCCTACTGAGTATACTTAGCTCATATTACCAATCCAAGTATTACTAATTTTCCTTTTGTCATTGGGTTTTAATTCATCATTACCATAGTTGTAATCCTTTCTTGTGACATTTTTTATACAATGAAAATTGTAAACAAGGTCAGAGTAATTGATAATTTTGCTTCACCTGTGCATTCTAGTGACTAGGTAGGGAATATTGAGGTCACAAATTTGAAGTGTATGCTTGTTTTAAAATGAACCTTTTACTAATGAAGAATTTTTAGTCTTCAATTCGAGGTTGGCAAGTTAGATTTGATTCTAGTTTTGAGGAAAACCATACAACTTTCTTCAATAATACCATATACTGATTTTTGCAAAAAAATTAATTTGAAGAGATTTGACCATATGTATGAAGTCCTGGCTTATGCATATTATTGCAAGATGCAATGATCAAATTTTGTTCTATAATGCCTAGGCATTGTATTGGTATGATAATGAGAAACTTCCATTGGTATTTACAAAAGGATATTTTTTGTAGTAGAGATGACTTAAAACCTTAGAGGGATTATAAGTGATGGTAAGAGATATAATTCTACAAGACCAAGTCAAAACTGTTAACTCCCTTATTGCCGAAATTGAGTGAGAACGAGTTCTTGTATGATTAATCCTTCAAAAAATATTGCCCAATGATAAATTTATCTATTGGGTTATCCCAACTCACTGGTGTGTTACACTTCCTACCATACAATGCTTCAAATTAGATCATTTTTAATGAGGCTTGATACCCATTATTGTAATAAAATTCCACTATTTGGATGCAATATTCCCACTTTGATGGCTGATCCATCACATACATTTTGAGCATTTCTTAAATTATTCCGTTGGTCTTCTTTGTTTTCCCATCTAACTCTGGGTGATACGCTGTACTGAGATTTGAATTTGTCTCAAAGCCCTTGAACAAAACCTTTCAAAAATTGGATGTAAACTTTGGATCTTTGTTTGAAACTATTTCCTTGGGCACTCCATCTAGCCTCACAACTTCATTCACGTAGATTTCTGCAATATTTGTTTCCTTGTGTGTAGTATTTACTGGAATAAAATGTGCATCCTTAGTCAATGTTTCCACCACTACCATGATGGAATCATGTTGCTTCACTTTTATGGGCAGCTTAGTAATAAAATCCATTGTAAATACTTCCCACTTAAATTCTGGAATGGGAAATGGTTGTAACAACCCAACTGTATGTCTATATTTAGTATTAACCTTTGACACTCTAGGCATCTGACTATGTAATCAATCACTTATTTCTTAAAAAATATTGGCTTCTTACAACTACAATTGATTTTTGATATCTTGGATGCCAAACATATGGAACATTATTCATTTCTCTCAACACTATATTTTCCATCTGTCTGGAAATTGGAACATATATTTTTCCTTTGTACGTGAGAATTCCATCCTCTTGCAGTTCATAATTCTTAAATTTCTATTGTAAATTGCCTTATTGTAATGTTTCTTTTATTTGTAAATATTATTGATATGATTTTTCTACTTCAATAATTTAATCTTTCATATCAGTCTTGTACATGTTGATCGATTCCATACGCATCTCATGTGCTCTTTTGTTGAGTGCATCAACCACCTTCTTTTCTTTTCCTTTGATACATTTAATTTCAAACTCATATTCACTAATAAATTCAATCCATCTAGTTTGTCTGACATTTAATGTAGGTTGTCCAAAAAAATGTTTCATACCACGGTGTTCTATTGTTACACATTATTTTGGTCACCCCAGTGATCCATTGACAAACACATGTTCATGTTCCCAAAAAAGAATCTTTTTCCATGAGGGAGGTGACTGGATTTCTCTTCTTAAAACCCCTATGAAGAAATGTCGTCACAAGTTGCACTATACATAGGGTGCGATGATGTCTAATCATTTCTCCCTGCCCTAAAGATGGACTACGATGTCTCTGCAAGCTGCTCTATAGCTAGGGTGCGACGATGTCAAAAGATAAAGAAAAGTCAAAACTTCACGAAAGTTCTAGAAGGAGATCTTCTAGAAGATGAGGTGGCATCTGAATGGTTTGGATCTTACTCGCTTCTCTGATTTGGTGGGATCATCCTAATCTCTTCAACCATCTCTCTTTCCCCTATATAAAGAGGGATCTCTTATGGAAAAGGTGAAGCAAGGATAAGCAAAGTAAGGTGAAACTAAGGTTAAGAATTGGATGAGGGATTCTACTTCAGTTCATACTTGAGAGTTTCATTTCAGTTCATACTTGAGAGTTTCATTTCAATTCATCAAGTCATTGTGGATCTTCTTCATTCAAGGTTGGAGAAAGTGTGTGTGTCGAAGCGAAGCGCCATTGAAAGGGGACCTTGTGACATCAAGGCTTTGGTTGTAATATCCACTTTCATTTTAATATAATGCAATGATATGTTTCTTTGCCATAAAACTTGCTTTGTTTTATTGTATGATTCATTGATCACATACATAGGTTCTCGTTGAGTTCATTGTATTGCTTTCACTTTGGTTGGCTTGTGCTCCCTTGAATATTCAATATCACATGAGCACCGTGGAGCAAAGCTAGGATGATGATGGCAAGAGGGAGTGATATTTAAACGATATGTTGCATATCTCTTGTGAAATAGTGAACTCAATAGTTAGAGCTCAGAGAAAGTGTCATATTCTGTTCTGTTTTTTTCTAGATCTAGGTGGATATGTTTATGTTGACATTTATCGATTAATCCCATAACAAAATTGGTGACCATACTGGGGATATGAATTACTTTTGATTTTTTTCTTCCCATTTTATTTTATCCTACCTTCCTTTGATTGAATTCACTCTCTGAGTCAGTGGGTGATCCATCTGGACTCCTTGGGTCTAGAAGTTCATTTAGATTTTTTTCCTTTCTCCCATTTTTTCTTCATTTATAGAGATTGTTGCACTGCACCATACTAGCATCATGGGATGACCCTCATACGTCACACTCTTCTTGACCAATCTAGTGCGACGACGTCACACTATGCTCTGCTAGCAGCCTACGACGACCTTTGCTCATTGCTCTGTGTCCCATACCTAGCCTGTGATGACTCCCTTAGATTTTGTTGGAGTGGGTCAATTTATTTTTTTTAACCCAGATTTTCCTCAGAGGCCTGGGGTGGACTTATGATGCCAGTGTTTGATTGATTCGTGATTTTAAAGATTTCTTGTGATTGGTTTTCAGTGATTGAAAGTCTTTCTTGGTGACTTTGCAAGTTTTTTTCTTTTGATCTTCGTCTCAAGGATATAATCTCGGGTTTTTGATCTGAGTGCTTGTTTGAAAAAGGGTATTTTGGTTTATTTAAAGTTCTGGATTGATTTCACTTATCAGATTTCTTATTGGTTGCGAAACACTTTTTGTTTGTATTTGACAAAAACTTTCTTTTCATCTTCATTTTTGTCTATATTACGAGTTTGATTTGGGAATTGTGTTACGAATGTCTTGATTTTCTTGGATTACATTTTCCTTTCATCATTACATCTCTGATTTTGTTTTGGAAAGGAAGAATTGAATTCATTTGTTCATTTTAGTAATCTTTCATAAGGGAATTTTTACATTCGAAATAGTTGTTAAAGAGAATAATTGAAATATTTTGTAGTTCATGATTACTTGGAATTGTGTTCATTCGAAATTAAGAAATTACAACTTGTAGCTTTTGTACTTCAAAAGAAATACCTTCTCCCTATTGTAACTAGAGTTCATTGAATTGAAAAATTGCACATTCATCTCTTATTGCATTTTCTTGGGTCAAGTTCACAACTTCATCAGCTTCATTTCCATGTCCCTTTTGAGTAAACAATAGCCTCTAAAACACAACGTAAGTTTAAAATTTATTAGCAAAATTTTATTTTCTAGGGATTATTTTCACCAACATTAGCTAGGATAATGCTTTGGAATAGGTTGTAAGGCACACTCTCCAAAGCATCAAAACACACAATAGTATCTTGTGATAGGGAGAGTTCAAATCTAATTGCTACATTTTGTCCTGGGAAGCCCTTCTAACAGAAGGGTCAATCACGAGGTCGCATTAAGACTAGCAGAGTTACTCACCCTACTTTGTTGGTCTTGGTGTAGACATTGCACGTATTATTAGGGGTCACTTGAAGGTATACCCACGATTATGTGTGGGAGCCTCTCGAGTTGATTTCGGGCTAGATACTCTGCCTTTGCGGGTGGATTGGACTGTCAACTATTTCCCCAGACATCATTGTTGTAGTTGGTAACCTTAGTAGCCTATCTCTCTAGGGTATTTACATGAGGTGAATGTGGAGGGGCAAGTCTTCACGGTACCTGGAATCAATGTTGGAAAAACTCACTCGGGCTCCTTGGAGGGTATACCCACGCTTATGTGTGGGAGATTGCACCAGGGTGTAAGTCCATTAAGTAGGTCGTCAGCGTAACTTTTCTACCCACTTTATCCCATCCCCTTCTTATTTTGGTTTCGCGATGTTGGATTTCATCACCAACTAGTGACTTCAGAATAAGAAGGTTTGTTTGATTGGTTTGATTTCTAGATTTTATTAGGGAGTGTTTTTTGTTTCCTTAGTTGGCCATAATTTTTTTTCGTTATTTACTTGGTTCAGCCAACATTGGCCTTTTCTATTCATGTAGAATGCAAGGGCTACCCCTGGAAGATCCAAAAGGTTACCTCCCTTTGCTTCGTAATTCACCAGAAGGCTCTCCCGAGGGAGTAGTTAACAATGAAGTAGCTTATGAAGTTGGAAGCACACACTCTTTGGAGGGATTTATAATTGTTTCAAATTCCTTAAAGGCAATCTGACTTCCCCTAAAATTGTCGTTGAGAATTAGACGAGATCCGCATCTACTTCGGATGAACTCGTCAGCAGAAATTGTTGTTGTTGAGAATACTGAAGTACCTACTGGACCTAATGCAAGATCTGGAGTAAAGGATCCACTTTTTTACAGTGAATCATTTATAACCCCGACTCACACTGTCGAAAATTCTAATCCTAGTTCCATCCCTTTGACAGTACGCGATCTTTACGAAAAACTAGGAGCAAGTCCCGATCAACCTATGGAATTGCAAATGCTTGAGATGTTTGTTACCTACATGATAACCTTAGGCCATTTTACTGGTACTACCAGTAGTGTCACTGTAGTTCCAAACCAATTATTGGTTGGTTCTCACTTGATTCTTCCTCTCCAGATAGCCCATTCTATTATGGTCCCACAAGCTACCATAGTTTCTACCAGAAATGTGGTTTTCACTCAAGCTCCTATTGGAACACCACTTTCACCTAGACCAAATCCTTCACTTCCCCTTGGGTATAAAGCTTTGAATACTTCTATTTGCTATCCCTGCCCAGAACCCATCCAGAGGGTCTGGACTCTTTTTTCCTCCTGGGTATAATGTTGCAAGTCAGTTTGTTCCTACACCTGCCTAGGTTCTCTTTGGAGGTGTTATAGCAAGATTTGCCTCACCATTGCTCTCTTTCACAAAGCGCCTTTTTCCATTTCCCTATGCAGACTTATCAACCCCTTTTTGATAAATCCAGAGCCAAAAATATATATTTTCCACATATGCGCTCCCTAACTTCTTTGCAATATGTGTATACACTTGATGCTCCACTACAACTCGCGTATATCGGGATTTGTGCCAGAAAATACAAAATGAGGTTGGGTTTCCATGTCACGACAAAATAAATCTAATCTTTGGCCTTCCATATACTGGAAACGTTCCGACTTGGCCCTTCAGTTGCATTCTAGAGGCTATAAGAGCACAATTTCGAGCTATGGAAAAAGAGAGAGAAAGMATTCAACTTTGAGAGAAAAGTTACTTTGGAGAAATTACTTCATATTGAGTCTACATCCCTTGGTCCCTCAAGTCTGAACACAGTGTTCAGCCCCCAAGCTCTTCCCTTATTGTCAAGAGAATCTCTTTATCTCTTTGCTATGAGCTTGCCTTTGGTAGAGAATTGAAGTGGTGGAGACCCAGTTGGAAGGAACTTGGTTTCTTGGTTTCGAACCGTGCCGACACAGAAGTCTGTAATGTTGATACTTTTGTTGATCAATTATTAATAGAAATATTCCTTTCTCGTCCAATCAATATCTTGTGAATATATGATTATTATCCATGGGCATGTTTGTAATGTTTATTAATGGATTATGCTATCTGATGTGCTAACTCATTTTATATATTTTCACTATATACTTGCATCGCTTGTTTGTTGAGAACTTCTTGCAGGTGTAAGGCTTTGGGTTAAAGTGCTCAATGGTGGAAAAAGATCAAATGATTGGATCGAGGTAGACTTCTTTCTCATATTGCACATTAGTTTATATAGCGCATGTTGGAATTGAGTTGATTTCTGCAGTCATAACTATCTGTTGTGGTTTACCCTTGGCCATAGATAGTTTTTCCCTTGTAACAGGAGGGTCGTACGTTCATCCTCCACCTTTGTTAGGAGGATCTAATCCTCTCGAACCTAGTGGCTCCAATCCAGTTGGAGGCATCGATCCTTCTGTCACGTCTGGTTTTTAGATTCCTGTCGAAGGTCAACCTCAAGCTGGGGGACAACCTCAATTTGGGGGGCAACCTCAGATTGGGGGACAACCTCAACTTGGGGGTCAGTCTCAAGTTGGATCCCATAACCTAGTTTATGGACAAAATGTGTATGTGTTACAATATCAACCTTGGAATATTCCTTTCCAACGGAATCAACAACCACCCGGGGGGGAAAATCCTCAAGTTAATTATTTTTTTCTCCCTAACCTAGGTCAACCGTATCTAGGTTCTTTGAATCCCACTTGACGTCAAACATTTCAATCTAATGTTCCTTTTCAAGGAAACATACCTAATCAACCCAACCCTGTGGGCCATCTGCCTCAAAATCCTCCATAATCGAATCTATCATGACTGTCTAATTATCTCCAGACTACTTATGGTCCTACTGGGATACCTATAGAGATTCCCCCTCAAAACTACTAGTTTCCTCAAGTGAACCGACAGTTGCCTTTTCTGGCCATTTTGGATTTACTAAATTTGTCTAGGATTTTGAATGATCCTATTTTTCATTCTCCTTATTGGCCCGTAATACCGGCCAAGATACTGTTCAACATTCCTAAATTTGATGGTTCAGCAGGAGAAGACCCTAATAATCATGTTATGAATTTTCATCTTTGGTGTTCACCCAACTCATTGATGGACGACTCCATAAGATTACGAATTTTCCAATGAACTCTCACGGGTTCAGCAGAAAAATGGTACATCGAGTTATCGCAAGGATTCTTTAATGAATTTAACACCCTAGCCATGGAATTTTTAACGCATTACCAGTTTCCAATTCAATATGAAACATGAATTAAAATTTTAAGTTCTTTCAAATAGTACTTGTCCACTCATATCTCTGATCACATTCATGAGTGGAGGAGGAGAAGGCGTTTAATCAAAGTTCCTCTTCCTGATCAACTGTTGGCTGAGTGGTTTACCAAATCACTCAATGGGCCTATCTCCCATGATGTTTCCATGGGTGGTGTCATCACTGAAGAGAAGGTGATTAGTCATGCTCAGTATTTAGATCTCGTTTATTCACAAACACAAAACACTTTACAATTTAATCCATGGCACTCATCATCCTTCCACAAACCCTACCCCAACACCTTCCACATCTTCTCACACTGTTGATGGTGTGATTGGCACCTTTCATGCAAAGACCCAGTCTGTGCACGCCAGTCACACCAATCCAAAATCTATTGATTCTAATATACAAAATGCTCCTACTCCTACTCCTTCTACTGATAAAAATGCTGAAGTTAATTTGGTTCAATCTGCACCTACCGATAAAAATCAAAATAAAAAGAAAGGGAAGGGTAAGAATAAGGAGGAAAAAAATAACAATCAACCATCTGATAAAGACAAAAAGCAACCCACTAATGAGAAAGATAAATGTAAGCCTCATTACCCTTGTCTTATTTGTGGTGATGACCATTGTACGAAAGATTGTCCACGATGAGCTGAGGTTACTAAGTTCCTCCAAGGGACTGGGAAGCCTTCTACACCTGTCGTCTTGTCAAATGTTTCCTTCTCAGCAACAAGCCCAATTGGTCATTCATGACCAACCCTCTCCCTCTACCTCATTTTTGGCCCTTGGTTATGGAAGTATGCGAAGATCAAGGAAGAAAAGGGAGAATGCGAACTGTGCAGAAGACACAGTGACTATTATTGGGTTGAAGTGAACAAAAGAGAAGAAAAGATGGAGCAAAGCCCAAGAAAGAAATTCGTTGGACAAGGAGATCGGGGATGACAGATAAGCAAGGAAGAAGGATCGTGGATAGGTCAACAAGAAGAAAAATCCATTGTTGGATGCTTTGGAGCACTGCGTGAGAATGAAAGATAGGTTGGCAAAGCCCTGAAAATATGGGTCAAGTTGACCTAGGGTTCTAGACACCTAGGGTTTTAGTATCTAGGGTTTTTGACACCTAGGTTTCGGCCTAAGGTTGTCGGTGAGTGATTGTAATGTATAAATAAAGGTCAAGAGGACCTGGGTCAGGTTGGTATCAAGATAGGTTATCATTGTTGCTAGTGATCGATCTAATTATTATTGTGAGAGACTATTGTATTGAGAGAGAGAAGTGTTAAGAGTGAGAGCCTTCTGGTATTGTAAGATCTTCAGTTGGGTGTGAAGATCAACCCTATAGCTGGGTGAGTAGGGAGGGAAGAGAAAGAGAGGAGAAGAGAGAATATCTACTAGCTAAGAGCGCATACAAGAACTGTATGCTTTACCTTAATATATTATAAAACAGTTCTGTGTACATAGCCCTAGAGAGAGGGTGAACCACGTATATTTTGTGTTGTGTGTGATTGATCTTCTGTCTCTGTCATTGATATACTATGATTGCATTATTGTTTTAGATATGGTAAGTAGATGTGAAAAATATATCTAAGCTGATAAGTGATATAGGAATGTTGTGTTGTTCTTGTGTTAGATCCACTTGATATTCCCTTTGGTTGTAGACATCTCTGTCCTGCAACACCCTCATAACTGCTTCAGGTGAGACTGCATCTGCTTCGTAGCTATTGATAAAAGGGCTAGTAGTTAGGGCTTATTGGTGCACTCTTGGAGTTGAACCCTGGGTCTTCCTCTGTGCCAACAAATGGTTCAGTTGTTGGGATAGGAATGTTTTTGAGGGAATGTCAAGGTGGTTTCCATCGAAGACAGAGATTCAAAAGTGGATAGAGGATCAAGAGAAGGACTTCGCTAAAGCCTAGAACAAGAACCCTAATCCTAGTTTAGAGGACTGGTTAGAGAAATATATCTTTACCAATATTCATAATATTTTCTTTGGAGGAATCCATAAAGAGCTATACGAGTGGCTAGCTAGATTAGAAGATACCCAGTTCGAGATCCGATCTAGAATTCTTGTGGCTTGGACATCAGAGTTGATCAAGAAGGTAAAGAGAGTTTATAACACTGTATCATGGGCAGTAGATCACTGGTTTGATATTACCATTAGAGGGTACATCACAGAGTTCGTTGTTGACAGAGTAGAATCATACAACCAAGCCGAGAGATATTTCTTTAAGGGACCCAGAGGGAAATTTTTGCATTTTCTGAAGCTGAGAATCAAGATGTTATTGCATGAGAAGAACATATTGAAGACACAATAGATTGGTGGGATCAAGAAAGGATAATGTTCAAAAAATTGGGCAGCGACAACGACACAAAAAATGGACATACGCGCAGTGGAAGAGTGTTATGAGAAGTGCACCTTGCAAACCTGTTTAAGTAGAACTACGGGGAGGAGGTTTTTTACAGTGGAGAAGAATCAGATCTAAGAGAAAAAAAACAGTCATAACCCGCTAGGGCAGAGGAAGGAAAAGCTGAAGAGCTTCACCAAAGAGAACCTAAAACCTCAGAAACTGCGCAGACCATCAAAGTAAGTACTGTTATCCCTCCTGTTGATTCAATATTAAGTAACCAGAGTAATCCCAGTCACCAGAGTGTCCAAAGCACTGTCAATAGTATTCCACTGCATATTCAGTCAAGAACCCTAGGAAGATCTATGGTAGATGAGATGAGACTCCCTATCTTTAGGGAAGATGGATCTGAAGATCCTGATCAACATTGGTTTCTATGTGAAGCTGTATGGAACATTAAGAATGTCACAAATGAAGTTATCAAAAGAATTCAGTTCAGTACAACTCTCATAGATTGTGCACTGAGTTAGTACATGAAACTTGTCCAAGGAATTGCACAGCCTAAGCCATTGAATTAGATTAAGAACACGTTGATTGCAGAATTCAAGAAACCTAAGTTAGAATCCCAATGTATCACAGAGATGAAAGAGATCAAGAAGATTGTGGATGAACTTGTTTGGGAGTTCGATCAGAGATTCAAGACCTTGACATGCCAATTGAATTTTCAGATCCCAGACGAACAGAACAAGGAATGGTTCATTTTTGCCCTTCTACCACACATAAGAGTTCCCATGATGCAACAGAAGATTGCTTCACAGGACAACGTGTTGAAGATCACCATGAAGCTAGAATCAACCCCTATGGGAGAATCCATCTCAGGTATGAGTCATATCTTGAGTCAGCTAACTAGTTTGTCTCTACAGGTCGAAGATATGAAGAAAGACAAGGGAAAAGATAAAATAGAAGACATATGGTGTGTCAGATGTAGATCAGAAGGCCATGATAAATAACACTTCCCTCTATTCAATGAATACTTGGCTTCTGGAGCTCTAAGCCCCTTGAAGAAATTCACCTTACTCTGGTGCGAGGTATGCAGAAACATACATTGTACTGGTGAGTGCTATTATATGCAAAAGTATGTTCAAACTCCTACAAATTTGTATTGTACATTCTATAAGTCCATAGGAAATGATGATAGGGATTATATGGCTTATGATCTCATGCATGAAAGGTCAAGAGACATATATAATATTTAAGACGAAGTACATCAAGAAGGAAACATTACGCAGTATAACTCTCTTGGGAGAGGAAACTTCAATCCTCGTGGTGGATTCAGAGGAAGAGGAGGAGGAGGAGGAATGGGTCGAGGTCGAGGAAAGATCATCTATTATAACTGCACACAACTAGGACACCCTGTAAGGGATTTTCAAAACCCTTGTACCACTTGTAGCTATTGTAGATCATTTGGCCATGTTATAGAAGATTGTCCTGTGCTGCTAGCTAAGCTTCAAGAAAGACGAGGACCTCAACAGAACCTGCAAGTGCAACTGATATATGGTGAACCTCATGGAGAAGACCCTAAAGTCACTGTTATAACAATAGGAGTCGTTGTCACAGGAGATGACATAATAACCCAAGGGAAGATTATAGAAGACTCAGGGATTAGGAAATCTACAGAGAAGACACAAATTTTTGATGCAAGGAAAGAGAGACAGAAGCTAGGAAAGAATTCAAAGGAAACAAAGGCTCTGCATCAAATACAAGACCAAAAATGAGAGAATATGGAATGCCTTTGGCATTTGATCAGTCTACTTCGCCAAAAGAAGGAAAAGAGGTAAGCAAGCTCATGAATTTTTTATACACTTGTATTAAGTTGATTCAGGATTAAAACGCTATACAAGAGCTACAGAATCTAATCAGACAATATGATCTAGGAAAGATAGATCCCTTACTGAATAGGGCAGTACACCAAATTGGTAAGAAGAGAAGGAAAAATAAGGAATTACATTTGAATACTCAAATAGGAGAGTATGAGATAGACTATGTAGTCTTAGACTTAGGGTCGAAGGTCAATGTCATGACAAAGAAAACCTGGGCACTGATGGGAAAACCGAAGTTGATCTATTCTCCTATCAGTCTTAGGATGGCTAACCAACAATATGTCAGCCCATTTGGACGATTGGAGCATGTCCCTGTGGACATTGGCGGAGTAAGAACATTTGCATATTTTGAGGTAATTGAAATAGTTGATGACAATTGCCCTTACCCTGTGCTATTAGGAATTGATTGGGCCTTCAATAAATATACTATTATTGACTTAAAGAAAAGAAGTATGACTTTTGAAGGAGATGGCCTTAAGGTCATCGCACCTTTAGATCCAGATGAAGGTTAGTGGTACACAGAACTTATCAGAGAAGAAAACCACACATATGCACTAGAAAACATATATAAACTAACAACCAGACAATAAGATTACATTAATCCTACAACCGATGGGAATCTAAGCTGGTGAAGTGACAACGCGTTCTCATTAGACTCAGAAGAAGCACTAGAGAACTGATAGAACCATATGTATGAAGTATCTAGAAGGAGATGTGCTAGATTAACCAAATAAGTTTGCTGGATTGGCACAACAGTAAGTAACTTACCCACATTTGATGGTCTAAATCCATTAGAAGCCTTCCCATCAGACTTTGAAGCAAGTGTACCAACACAACAAAGGTTGTTGGAAATGGATGAGGCCTTGAAAGCCACACTAGCAAGATGGTGGGGGACACACAAAAGTAATATTACAGATTGGGTACAATGTCATACTCTAATGACAACGCGATTCTCAGCACAAGTAGAAGGCTGCGAAGTTCACTACACAGGTCGAAGCTACCCAAAGGACCATGTGCGAAGTTGTGAGGAAGCTTGGAGCAACATTCCTCAAGAACAATGGGTACACAGATTCATCAACACGCTGGACACAACACCTATAAACTAGTACCTTCAAGCAGAACTACGCCTCATCACTACAGATTGGAAAGGTATGACTCAAAACTTTGTAACCACCTTCTTATTTGAAAGTCAATATCCTTTAGTAGATCAAGCACTGCAGGTTGTGAGACAGAAAGTATTCGAGGAGGTATCTAGCCTTTCCTTAGAACATGAAGAGGATGAATGGACTACGCCTCTCCAGAAACTGCAAGGCTATTACAACATCAATGCCAATGAAGACGATGATTCAAGGAAGGTGAACATCGCAGAAACAGAAGGCCAAAGAGATGTGGAAGGACCAGGAGTTGAGCTGCCATTCATTAGACAGCCAATCAAAATCAATGTTATCACTGAAATTTCATCCGCAAATGGTTACATGAATTCAGCATCATCAAACATCTATGAAGTCATCCATGGACCTGAATTAACACAAAATCATTCATAAAGGGTCAAAAACTATACAAATAGTGAAAAAATTGAAGGGTGCTATGAAGACACTGGGTGCGCGTGCACATGCGTGAAACAGAAATGCAAGATTCACGCACATGTGCACGATGCGCGATTGTTGTCACAAAAAGCTACGCACCTGAGAAACGACACATTTATGAGAGTGGTCAGCCTCCCACCCACTTTTGGTTTAGCTTCCAAGTTGATTTGACACTCAAATCTGGACTGGATTTGACTAGGTGGCTGGTCAAAGACCTAGAAATTCCTTAATTAGCCTCTTTACACACTACAAACTAGTTGAACAATAACCCAAAGGAATGCTATAAAAAGGCCATGGATACACTTCATTTTTCAAGGAATTTCATAGCAAAGTTGTGCTTTCATTATTCTCTTGAGGACTCTTCTATCCTTTCCAAGAGTATACTTGCATCATTTCTTTTTGGCAATCCATCTCACCCCTTGAGTGGATTAGCAAAGAATTCTTTCACCATTTTCATTTTTATTTTCAAAGTTGTAAGAAGAGCTTACTTGTGGGGGTCCAAGAGCCCTCCCTTGGAGGAAGAAGGGACTCATAGTCCCCTTGCTTCTTGGTGTTTTCTTTCACTAATATCAGCCTTATCATTGGTGACATGGGTCTCATTGTTTCTTTTGTCCTTATGTCCCTATGTTTATAAATT
>JASDQU010104528.1:86626-96865 GCA_032191745.1 Picea mariana
CTCAATAAGGTGATGAAAGAGGCACAACAATCAAGAAAGTTAATATTGGAACAGAGTAGATACCAAAGTTTGCAAACATTGGAGATTATTGGGATGTTGCTACCATTGATAAAATTACAGAGTTACCGCATGAATATCAGGACTTGTTTCCAACCAAGTTCACCGATATGAAGGGAATTAAAGGGCCTATGGGAGAGATGAGGATCCCTTTTAAGCCAGATGCTATACCAATCAAACAGAGACCTTACAAACTAAACCCTAAATATAAGGAGAAAGTGATTGAGCGTGACAGAATGCTAGAAGCAGGAATTATAGAACCTTTCAAAGAGTCAGAGTGGATAAGCCCTATGGTGGTGCAGGACAAGAAAACAGGAGAAATCAGGATATGCGTAGATCTCAGGAAGTTGAATGATGCTTGTTTTGCATGACCCCTTCCCTACACCATTCATTGACAAAGTGTTAGATAATGTGGGAGGCCAGGAAGTATATTGATGCAGGAGCATCGCCAGCAGCAAGCGAGCGTGGAGGCGGAAGATAGCTGGGATGAGCGCCAACACATTTCAGCATGTTGCAAAAGTGTTTTGGAATGTTTTTGAAATATTAATGTAATAAGGCGTACCTTACATTTACATTTTGGAGGATGTAAACAGATCATGAGTGATTTTCTCTCATCTGTAGTAGGCAGAGTCATTTATGCATAGTTAATGTAAGTAGGTAGATTTAAATTCTAGATTAGACAGTTTAGAGCATCAGAGGGAAAACCAAATATAGACACCCTCACCTTTGTATCATTGTATCATCATCAATTGTATCATTGAGCATAGAGCAGGAGAAGGGAGCTATAGCAGAAAGTTGTAGAGAAGAACCCATGTACAGAAGTTTGAATTAATGAAAAGAGCATTGATTCAGACTCATGGTGTTATGATATTTTATGTGTATACATGTTGAATGGTATGCTTATGGTTGTTTATTCTCTCTGTTATGCATTTGCTTTAATACTGTGTGAATGTATGATTTCATGTTGAATGTTTGAAGTCTGAGAGAGAGAGAGAGAATGAGTTTCAATTGTTTCTCTCCCTGAGTGAGAAGTTCCTGCGAGGAGTGCAGTGAAATCGTCCGCAAGAAGTGCGTTGACGGAGATTCAGAGTTTATCTCTGAAAACTCAGGAGGGATACCATTGTTCTCATTCTCGCAAAAGTGCAGGTGAGGCACCGAAGCTGTGCTAGGTGTGCGTAGGCTAGTTGGAATTTCAAGACTTCTCAACTAAGGGGTGGATTGAAGGATTGTTGTTGCAGGAGAGTGCACAAAGTCAAGGATTCAAATACTTAGAAGTATTTTAAGGGTTTCCGTAAGTAGTGTGTGTAGGAGTCTTTTGAAGACTCAAGGTCACAGAGAAATCTTAGGAGGGTTAGTGCTTTGAAGTATTCAAAGGGAGGCGCAGTAAAGCTGTTTGGCAGGAGTCAAGTCAAGGAAAAGGAATCTTGTTCAATTCACAGGAGTTATACTGGGAAGGAATGGACGGACGAAATTCTCTATGGAGAATTCGCGAAGTCCCAAGAGCCGTTAAATCTTGCAGAGAAGCAAGGGAAGTTACGGCAAGTGTTTTTTTTTTAAGTCTAAGCTTAGGAGAAATAGGACCGTTAGATCCAAGCCAATGAGGGCCATCATATCATTTCGACATTTCGGGAGTCAGGAGACGGAGGAGACAGTGTTTTGGGAGCAGAAGTCCCGAAACCCTGAAAACGTAACAAGTGGCATGTCTACATCAATTGGTGGAGTCAAACCTTGTGGACCATTTCAAAGTTCAGAAGTTGAAGAACGGAGAGCCTTGCATTTGGATTCATGAAATCGCGAAGTCCGAAATTCCGAAAAGGTGGAAAGTTTTGTTCTGGGACCAGCATTTGATAGCGTATTGGAATTCAACACTTTGTCATTTTCAAGGACAAGTGATCGGGGTTCTTTGTCCTAAGATTCCCGAAATCACGAGACGCGATAACAATTTTGGCGAATCGAAATTTCATTTTTCGGTAGTTGAAAGGTCGAGAAACTTAGAAGGAGAAGTCGAGAAATCCGAAGTTCCGAAATCGCAAAAGGTGTGATCATATTGTTTGATTGGAAGATTTGGGTTGATGCTTTATGGTTGATCATGCGGGCACACCCATAAGGACCTGTGGATACACTATAGTGTATGAGGGGTATTTCTTGAGGGGAAATCAATGAGTCAATCAGGCTCAAAGGGAAGATTAGAACGATCCTGTGCAGACCTTGGACCTAAGGGTTGGGGGTCTGCACCATTTGGTATCAGAGCATAGAAAAATTTCTTTGTTTTCTGTAGCAGAGGAAGGAATAATATTTCTCAACCATGCCACCGAGAAGAAGAGATAGACCAATGCCTGATCCAGCAGTGGAAAGGGAAATGCGTGAACTACATGCCATGCTTGATGCCATGGAGACATCACAGAGGTGCACAGTCGACACTGGAGATATCAGTGAGGCTGACAGTGAAAATGAAGCTAGACGTGGAGAAGAAGTCGTAGTCGAAGATGTTGTAGATGAACGCCTATTCAGGGTTGTCGCAAGGATAGGTGTCAAGGCAATAATGGAGATTCCCATATATGAGGGAAACCTGGATGTTGAAGAGCTTCTAGATTGGATTAGAGCTCTGGATAGATATTTTGACTATGAGGATGTCGAGGAAGACCGGAAGGTCAAACATGCTATCACTAGACTTAAAGGGCATGCAACATTATGGTGGGATGAACTGCAAGCTGACAGACGCTGCAAAGGCAAGCAGAAAATCAAAAGCTAGGATAGAATGGTTGCAAAGATGAAAGTAAAATTCATACCCAAGGATTATCAAATTACTCTGTTTTAGAGGATGCAGAACTTGAGACAGAAGTTTAAATCAGTGAAAGAATACACTAAATAATTCTACAAACTAAACATCAGGGCAAGTCATCGGGAAAGTGATGATGAAAAGGTTGCCAAATACATGAATGGTCTGAGATATGACATCCAAGATGAGATGAGCATATGATCATTTGGACTGTAGAAGATGCTTATCAGATGGATCTGAAAGATGAAGAAAAATTGAGTTGAAAGCAAGGTCAAAGAGTCTGAGGAAGAAGTCAGGCTAGAGGCAAGACAATTGCCCAAGACAGGAATCAGAAACCTCAAGAAGAGGGAAAGAAACCTCAAACTCAGCATGAGAGAGGTGGAAGCTCACAGAGAGGACAGTATGCTGATAAGAATGATTTTCCTCGTACCAGAGGAAGAGGAAGAGGCATAGGTGGAGAAATAAAATGCTTTACCTATGGAAAACATGGACACAAATCCTATGAATGTCCAGACAGAAAGAAAGATGGAGGTGAGACTCACATTGTTGAAATAGAAGGACAGAATGTTGAGGTAGAAGATGCTGAAGGCAGAAGATCCTTGATGATGAGAAAAGTTCTCTTAACACCAGAGAAGGAGGCAGAGAACCCAATCCAAAGGAATAGACTTTTTCGGACTGCTTGCAAGACCAAAGACAGGGTATGCAAAGTCATTGTGGACAGTGGTAGCACAGACAATCTCGTTTCTACAGAGATGGTAGAAAAGATGGAGCTAGAGACTATCATACATCCAAGCCCATATTGAGTTTCATGGCTACAAAAAGGACATCAGGTAAATGTCACTAAAAAATGTTTAGTTGAATTTAAAATAGGAGGATACAAGGATGAAATATTATGTGATGTCATTTCCATGGATGTTTGTCATCTATTACTGGGTAGACCATGGCAATATGACAGGAATGTGATTCATGATGGGAGAAAGAACACATACACCCTGGAGAAAAATGGGAGAACTCACATGTTGTTGTCGATTAAGGATAAAGAAGTGAAACCTGAGGTAAGAAACACTGTACTTCTCATGAGTGGGAAGGAACTCCTTAAGGAGGTTAAGAAGAAGGAAGATACACAATTCATTGTGGTCAGGAAGCCTAGAATTGTTTTAACCAGTACAAGAGTGGATGATTTACCAGAGGAAATCCATGAGTTGTTGGAAGAGTTTGCTGATATAGTAGTGGACGAACTACCTCGTTCATTGCCACCTATCAGAAGTATAAGCCATCATATTGATCTTATACCTGGAGCTAGTTTACCAAACAAAGCAGCGTACAGATTGATTCCATAGGAGAATGAAGAGGTTAAAAGACAGGTCCAGGATTTAATGGACAAAGGGTTGACTAGAGAGAGCTTGAGTCCATGTGTTGTTCCAACAGTGCTCAACCCAAAGAAAGATGGAGGTTGGAGAATGTGTATAGACTCAAGGTTGATCAATAAGATTACCATCAAATACAAATTTACATTGCCAAGGATGGATGATTTGATGGACTGCTTGAGTGGAGAAAATACTTTTCAAAGATTGATTTGAAAAGTGGATATCATCAAATCCGAATGAGAGAAGGTGATGAATGGAAGACGGAATTCAAGACAAATGAAGGGCTGTATGAACGGCTTGTTATGCCATTTGTCTTAACAAATGTGCCTAGTACTTTCATGAGATTGATGAACGAAGTTCTGAAGGATTTCATAGGAGAATTTGTCATCGTATATCTTGATGATATATTGATTTTCAGCAAGACAGAAGTTGAACACTTGAAGCATATAGCTACAGTGATGAGGAGATTGCAGCAAGAAAAGTTGTTGATAAATATGAAGAAATCAACATTTATGAGGACAAAACTCATTTATTTGGGTTTTGTTATCTCTTCGAATGAGTTGAAAATGGATCCAGAGAAGGTGGATGCCATTAAGAATTGGCCATCGCCGAAGAGTATATTTGAAGTTAGAAGTTTCCATGGATTGTCTAGTTTCTACAGGAAATTTATCAGAAATTTAAGTGGAATTAGCGCACCGATGATGGACACAGTGAAGAAAAGATATAAGTATTTTCACTGGATAGAAGAAGTAGAGAAAAGTTTCAACTTGCTGAAGAGGAAGATTACTGAACAGCCAATTCTGGTGTTGTCATATTTCAGTAAGACGTTTCAGGTCAAATGTGACGCTAGTGGATTTGCAATCGGAGCGATCTTGAGCCAATATGACAGACCAGTCGCATACTTCAGTGAGAAACTGAATGAAGTAGAAGTTAAGTAATCCACATATGAAAAAGAATTTTATGCTATCATACAAGCGTTGAAGAAGTGGAGACATTATTTGGTTCCTAAAGAGTTTGTTTTGTACTGCAATAATCACTCTTTACAATTCGTGACTCAACAGGACAAGCTAAACCAGAAGCATGCAAAATGGGTTGAATACATGCAAAATTTTACTTTTGAAATTAAACATATTTCTAGAACTGCTAACAAAGTTGTTGATGCTTTGAGCAGGAAATGTTTGTTGATGCAGGAATTAAAAGTCAAAACTTTGGGTTTTGATAATCTCAAATAAATGTACAGAGACGATCCAGATTTCAAAGAGGTGTATGAGGCATCTGAGAATCCAATTCTCAGGGATAGAATTCAATGGACTGAATATATGATCCAAGATGGGTTATTATTCAGGGGCAATCAACTGTGTTTTCCAAAATTCTCCATGAGGGAGAATGTGTTGAAAGAAAAACACAGTGGAGGATTGGCCAGACATTTTGGTCATGACAAAACGTTCTCGAAACTAAATGGCTCATATTTTTGGCTAGGGATGAGGATAGATGTCAAAATATTTGTGGACAGATGCAAGATTTGTCAGCACATAAAGGGAAAAAGGCAGAACACAGTTTATACCAGCCGTTACCCATACCTGAAAGGCCATGGGATGCAGTGAGCATGGATTTTGTATTAGGGTTTCCAAGGACACAAAGAGGATTTGATTCGTTCTTTGTGGTGGTAGAAAGATTTTCAAAGATGGCACATTTCATACCATGTTGGAAAACTAGCGATGCAACTCACATTGTGAACCTATTTTTCAAAGTTGTCAGACTTCACGGCTTACCAAGAAGTATAGTTTCAAATTGAGACACGAAGTTCTTGGGACATTTTTGGAGGACTTTATGGAAGAATCTGGGGACAAGTTTGTCATCTAGCTCAACTTATCATCCTCATATGGATGGGCAGATAGAAGTTGTAAACAGGAGCTTGGGATATTTGCTAAGGAGCCTAGTGGCTGAACACCACAGTCAGTGGGATCACATTCTGCCATAGGTGGAATTTGCTTACAATGATTCATTTAACAAAAGCACAGGCCAGAGTCCATTCCAAATTGTGTATGGAATGCAGCCAAGAGGAGTTTCTGAATTGAAAGATTCAGAACAAACTGAATTCAGGAGTGCTAGTGAAAAGGATTTTGCAAAAGTGATGAAGGATCTTCATAACCAAGTCAAGGAGCGATTGCAGAATTCAAATCAAGAATACAAGCGTAGAGTAGATCAACACAGGCGAGAACTTCACTTTGAAGTTGACGATCTGATTCTTGCACATCTGAGGAAAGAAAGGTTCCCAAGGGGAACATATAACAAACCGAAGATGAAAAATATTGGACCATGCAAGGTCTTGAAGAAATTTGGGGCAAATGCATATGAGATTGAATTACCCGATGGGATCAAAATTTCATCGATATTCAACATCTCAGATTTGTACCCTTACAGAGCTGGAAAAGCAGGAGCAGAGAATGGACAAACAGAGGTTCAGTGGACTAAACAAATTCATGTAGCTGAAAAGCCACAGATGGAAAGTATACTTGACAAGAGGGTCAGCAAGAAGACCAGGAGGAAAGAGTATTTTCAATACTTGGTCAAATGGAAGGGACATCCAGTTGAAGACACTAGCTGGGAAAATGAAGCAGAAATTCATAAGCATGGACAGAATATGCAAGAGATCATGAACAGGAGTCCATGAAAAGTTTCAAGCGAGGTAGTATGATGCAGGAGAATCGCCAGTAGCAAGCGAGCATGGAGGCAGAAGACAGCTGGGATGAGCGCCAGCACATTTCAGCACGTTGCAAAAGTGTTTTGGAATGTTTTTGAAATATTAATGTAATAAGGTGTACCTTGCATTTATATTTTGGAGGATGTAAATAGATCATGAGCGATTTGCTCTCATTTGTAGTAGGCAGAGGCATTTATGCATATTTAATGTAAGTAGGTAGATTTAAATTCCAGATTAGAAGGTTTAGAGCATAGGAGGGAAAACTGACTATAGACACCCTCACCTTTGTATCATTGTATCATCATCAATTGTATCATTGCGCATAGAGTAGGAGAAGGGAGATGTAGCAGAAAGTTGTAGAGAAGAACCCATGTACATAAGTTTGAATTAATGAAAAGAGCTTTGATTCAGACTCATGGTGTTATGATGCTTTCTGTGTATACATGCTGAATGGTATGCTTATGGTTGTTTATTCTCTCTTTTATGCATTTTCTTTAATACTGTGTGAATGTACGATTTCATGTTGAATGTTTGAATTCTCTGAGAGAGAGAGAGAATGAGTTTCAATTGTTTCTCTCCCTGAGTGAGAAGTTCCTGCGAGGAGTGCAGTGAAATCATCTGCAAGAAGTGTGTTGACGGAGATTCAGAGTTTATCTCTGAAAACTTAGGAGGGATACCATTATTCTCATTCCCGCAGAAGTGCAGGTGAGGCACCGAAGCCATGCAAGGTGTGCGTAGGCTGGTTGGAAGTTCAAGACTTCTCAACTAAGGGGTAGATTGAAGGACTGTTGTTGCAGGAGAGGCACATAGTCGAGGATTCAAATACTTAGAAGTATTTGAAGGGTTGCCTCAAGGAGTGTGTGTAGGAGTCTTTTGAAGACTCAAGGTCACAGAGAAAGCTTAGGAGGGTTAGTGCTTTGAAGTATCCAAAGGGAGGCGCAGCAAAGCTGTTTGGCAGGAGTCAAGTCGAGGTGAAGGAATCTTGTTCAATTTGTAGGAGTTATACCGGGAAGGAACGGACTGACGGAATTCTCCGTGGAGAATTCGCGAAGTCCTGAGTGTCGTTAGATATTGCAGAGAAGCAAGGGAAGTTACAGCAACTATTTTTTTTTTAAGTCTAAGATTAGGAGAAATAGGATCATTATATCCAAGCCAACGACGGTCGTCGGATCATTTCATCATTTCATGAGTTAGGAGACAGAGGAGACAGCGTTTTGGGAGCAGAAGTCCCGAAACCCTGAAAAGGTAACAGGTGGCATGTCTACGTCAATTGGTGGAGTCAAACCTTGTGGACCATTTTGGAGTTTGGAATTTGAAGGATGGAGATCCTTGCATTTGGATTCGTGAAATCGCGAAGTCCAAAATTTTGAAAAGGTGGAAAGTTTCGTTGTGGGACCAGCATTTGATAGCGTATCAGAATTCAACACTTCAGCATTTTCGAGGACAAGTGATCAGGGTTCTTTTTCCCGAGATTTTCAAAATCACGAGACGCGATAACAATTTCGGTGAATCAGCATTTCGGTTTTCGACAGTTGAAAGGTCGAGAAACTCAGAAGGAGAAGTCGCAAAATCTGAAGTTCCAAAATCATGAAAGGTGTGATCATATTGTTTGATCGGAAGATTTGGGTTGATGCTTCGTGGTTGATTACACGGGCACACCCATAAGGACTGGTGGATACACTGTAGTGTATGAGGGGTATTTTCCGAGGGGAAATCAACGAGTCAATCAGGCTCAAAGGGTAGATTAGAATGATCTTGTGCAGACCTTGTACCTGAGGGTTTGGGGGTCTGCACCATATATTCTTTTACAGATATGGATTACCCCAGTGTTGTTCAAGAGAGGCTTGCACAACTGGTTGAATTGGAAGACAGATTCATTGCAGGATTCCATCAGCGGGTTCAGAAGGAAAGAGAGAAGGACTATCATGATAGGCACATCAAGAAGAAGGCATTCAAGCAAGGTGATCTAGTACTGGTATATGAAAACAAGTTCATAAAACATCCTGGGAAGTTTAGAACACATTGGCTAGGGCCATACGAGATCGCTTATGTCACAGAGGGAGGAGCTGCACAATTGAGGAAGGAGCTGCACAATTGAATACTATGAATAGAGAATGGAAGGAAGGTTTAGTGAATGGGATCCAGCTGAAGTTGTACTATGAAAACTAGCTGCCTCGCAACTCTTAGTGAAAGCATGAAGAAAAGGGTGTAGGTACCAGGTGCAGTTGAAACTAGGTACCAGACACAGAAAAGACAGTCTCCACAAGGGATGGAGAGGAGGCAAAGAGAAGAACGTAGAGGCTACACTGCACAACCTGGAGTCGAAGTAAAATAGGAAGCTCAGATCTAAAGTTCCTTGGGACGAGTCACAGGTGAGTGTTGGGGGGTTTTTGGCCCTTGGTTATGGAAGTATGCGAAGATCAAGGAAGAAAAGGGAGAATGTGAACTGCGTGGAAGACACAATGACTGTTATTGGGTCGAAGTGAACAAAAGAGCAGAAAAGATGGAGTGAACCCTGAGAAAGAAATTCATTGGATGAGGAGATCGAGGATGATAGATAAGCAAGGAATAAGGAACGTGGATAGTTCAATAAGCAGAAAAAGACACCGTTGGATGATTTGGAGCACCACACGAGAAGAAAGGAAAGACAGGATGGCGAAGCCCTGAAAATATGGGTTAAGTTGACCTAGGGTTTTAAACACCTAGGGTTTTGGT
Organism: Picea mariana; assembly: GCA_032191745.1. Lineage (NCBI taxonomy): Eukaryota > Viridiplantae > Streptophyta > Pinopsida > Pinales > Pinaceae > Picea > Picea mariana. The sequence goes on from JASDQU010104528.1 coordinate 96,249, forward strand.
ATCTAGGGTTTTGGACACCTAGCTTTCATCCTAAGGCTGTCGATGAGTGATTGTAATGTGTAAATAAAGGTCAAGAGGACCTAGGTCAGGTTGGTATCAAGATAGGTTATCATTGTTGCTAGTGATCATTCTGATTATTATTGTCAGAGACTATTGTATTGAGAGAGAGAAGTGCTAAGAGTGAGAGCCTTCTGGTATTGTAAGATCTTTAACTGGGTGCGAAGATCAACCTTGCAGCTGGGTGCGCAGGGAGGGAAGAGAAAGAGAGGAGAAGAGAGAAGATTTTTTAGCTAAGAGCATAGACAAGAATTGTATTCTTTACCTTAATATATTATAGCACAGGTCTGTGGATGTATCCCTAGAGAGAGGGTGAACCACGTATATTTTGTGTTGTGTGTGATTTATCTTATGTCTCTGTCATTGATATATTGTGATTGCATTATTGTTTTAGATCTGGTAATTAGATGTGCATAATATATCTAAGTTGATAAGTGATATAGGAATGTTGTGTTGTTCTTGTGTTAGATCCACTTGATATTCCCTTTGGTTGTAGACATCTCTGTCCTGCAACCCTCTCATGACTACTTCGGGTGAGACTGCATATTCTTCACAGGTGT
>JASDQU010104528.1:106102-121430 GCA_032191745.1 Picea mariana
TTTTTTGAAAGTCCTTGTTTAATCCTCATGCACTTGCTGCCCAAAACTACAGTATTGTAGAAGACCTTGCATAAGCACCCTCTGTTATGTCGGCTCTCAAAGTCCTTAAAAGTTGTCCCAGTCAACAGAAGGTGTTGTTAAAGGACACTGGTGGAATTGATCCTACCAACACTAATTTGATAATATTTGACTTCGAAGAGCATATTCGAAGGCTTCCTCCTCAACTAGCATTTCAGATCCAATTTGTTGTAGAAAACAAGAATATCTATAGAAATGTTATCGACGAAGGAGCCTCGACTTGTGTTATGTATGTTACTTGCTGGAAATCCATTGGCTCTCCTGCCCTCATGGAGTCGCACAATACCCTTAAGGCCTTCAATGGTACATGTTTTAAACCTTACAATGTTCTTCCCTCATTGTTTATTACATTGGAAGGTAAATCGATCAATGTAGAGGTTGAGGTCTTCGATGCACCTTTGATTATAATCTTCTACTTGGTCGTAGCTGGATCGATTCCATGCATGCAATTGTGTTTACCCTTTTCCATGTGATACGTTTCCGACACCAAGGAAATTTCGTTATTGTTGATGTAACAACCCTAGTTAAATAGTTGCTTAAGGTTTATCAAGTATATTTAACTAAATAATTAACTGTCCTAATGTGTATTAGTTAAATGATGATTATTTATTAATAATATTAATTAATTAAATATTGTTTAATATATGTTGATTAATTAATTAATTGAATAATTAACACATTTAATGTTTGGATAACAAATTAAAGGCTTAATAACTTTTAATTTATTATCAGAAAACTTTACGTATGAAGGGAAAGGGCATTGAATGGATGGATAAGGTATTGAATGGAGGGATAAGGTGGGCGGCATTAAAGGAGGGTAGGAGGTGGTGAATCGGAGGAGGATATGAGGGGCCAGAGGCCTTCAGGAGAGGACTTATGAAATTTTGGGGAGAGGAAGCATTATTTTGAGAGAAGGACTGTATTTTCTGTTTGGTATTTTTTTGGTTTGGTCTAGAGTTTGGGTGGACTGTTACAGGGGTGCACCAGGTTGCTAGGAGTTTGGGCTCGGGGGCCAGGAATCCTCATGGAATCCTGGAGCTAGGGAGCTAGATAGGTTTTGTTCCTAGCTGGCAGGGAGGAAAGATTAAGTTTTAGACAGAGTTAGGGCAGAGCAACAGAGAGGACAGACGGAGATTGGAGAAATAACATCAGACTAGCATCAGACAGAGTTATGTAATTTCATGAATTTGTTGTGTTATATGGTTGTTAATTAAATTTACTTTCATGTTGTTCATAAATTTAATTTATGTTGAATAATCAATGATTATAAGTTAATGATGAAATTGTACAGCATATAATTTTCTTTATTCTTTATTTTAGCGTGTGTTTTATAAGGCTCTGTGGGGACAGATACCTTACACATGGTATCAGAGCCCTGGTTTAAAAACTTGGACCAGGGCCTACCCACCTACCCGCATGTAAGAAGGACAGTTCAAGAATGGAACTATTCCAACCCTGAAATTAAAAAAAAAAAAAACCTAAAATAGTTATATTGAAACCCTGAATAAACTGTATAGGGTAATTATATATTGAAAGCAACAACCCTGGGAAAAAGGGAGCCTGAAACCCTTTAATTAGATGAAAATCTAAGTGCCAAGCTCCACCTCCACCTAGCCTGCAAGCCAAAAATACATTTTTATTTTATTTTATACAGATCTATATACATATAAACAATATGCACAGTAAAAATGAAACGGAATAATATCAATTTTGCGGAGGATTTTCTAAACAAATAACTATATATGTATAAACAATATATATATATATATATATATATATAAGTATGTTAAAGGTATGCAGAAAGAAGAGTAAAAAATAATAATAATAAAATATATATATATAGTAAAATATATAAAAAATATATATATATATTACATATTAAAATGAAGAAAAAAAAAAAAAGTTACATATTGAATATATATATAAAATAAAGGGTGGTGTGTGCACACAAGTGTTAATACTAATCCATATCACATATCAAACTCCTATTCCACATGTCAATACATAAACCAACACAAGCCCAGCGCAGCGCCAAGCCCTTTCTTTTAAACATTTCTATATAAATATTATATATATATATATAAATTGCTGATATTCAACAAGTTTGCAACAATTCCCAACACTTTAATTGAGGCTAATGCACTTATAAAAAGATTTTATGATGCTAGCCCCATACCATCCGATATCTCCCTGAACCTTGTAGCTTGAATAAGGTATTCTTTCGCTTTCTCCCACAAGTCACTTGCTATTACTTGTGCTGCTTGCGTGCAAGCCTTGAGATCCTGGAAGCAGCTTCAAGGAAATTAGTTGTTGGATCTGCGAGTAGAGGGCAGATAAACAAATGGAGATAATTGAAATTGAATTATAATTGAAGAAGAAAACAAAACTAGACATCCTTGGGACACAATTCACCCTGTTCTAGAGGTCTCTTTTGAGAGACTCGTCCATTTTATCATCCCCTTTGATCAACATTTCTTTGGAATCTGAGATGCCCTGCGCATAAAATAAAATTCAAATTTATGGTAAATCAGGGCTAAATCTTCATCGTGAAGGGAGAATCCCAGGAGGGGTTCCTTGGTAAATTAAGTAAGAAAAAAAAATTTAGCCCACAAGCCTAGCTCTGAGCCCAGAGCTTGTGCGCTTGTTTAGCAAGCAACATCATACAAAACACATGTCAAGTGAGCGCTTGCTCAAGACCAAGGGAGAGCCCACGAAGATTCATAGTTTGTGCATAACCCATAGCCAGCATGATGGCTCACAAGGATAAACTATAGGAAGCAGGCCCCCTGTTTGCAAACCATGCAAAGACTGATGGCTTTATACAGGCTATAAGCCCCCCTACTACTATATATAATGGGTACAGGATATTTGCAGTGCTCAAAATCTCTTTCAACTCCCATCTTGGACTGTCCTCCTCCGGGCCTTGTGATGATGTAGCCCTGACCCTAAAAGAAGAGCTTGTGAGGTAGACCCATATTATCTTCCTACCTTTAAAATGATCTGAAGTCAAGACTTCCTTAGCAGAAGAAATCCCAAATTTGGAAACACGTGAAGACCTTGAACAGTCCATTAGACTGCATGAATTTTCTATAACAAGTTGCAGATGACCATTTTCGGGCCTCTTTGCATTCATGGAATGAATTACAGACAACCCACCTCATGGAATCATACCAGACGAAGGGAAATAAAAATGTGCATGAACCGCCATTGTTGTCTATGGCAAGGGATGGATTACTTCATAAGCAAATGCATTCATTTATTCATTTCAAAAATATGTATTCACATCCAAAGCTCCTTTATTAGAGTACGAAAACAATTCGGTGATTTTTGTTTTTTGGCTACAAAACGCTTGTGCCTATCATCTATGAACACACCTGTCAGACTGGGCTTATTTGTTCTAAGTAATATTCCAATGACAATATGCCATGTGAACCAGTGGAGGATAAATTGGAACCACAAACACCCACTTCAGTATATAGTATTTAGTACGTAGGTAGATCGGAACATTCCTTCTTCGTAAGCCAGCTGCAAGGAGATACACAGTATATATATATATATATATATATATATATATATATATATATATATATATATATATATATATATATATATAATAGATGTAAACAACATACAAGCCAGCGTCGAACACAAGGGTTATCCTTCCCCATGACACCATGTGTTTGATGCTTGAATCTTTGTGCTATTTGGGAGTTGTCGATGCTTTGGGTGATCGTTTTCCTGTGACTTGGCATATGAAGGAGCCATGAAGGGCATTGAGTTATGCACGAGGCATAAATGTGACCTGCAACACCACTCACCAAAGCCAATGCCCAAGTCAAATGCCAAGCCACTTAGGAGAGGGGAGCACATATGTGCACGGTGCATCAATGCGACCTGCAACCACCAGCATTAAGCACCCGAAACCTAGCGGCCAAGCACCTGCAATCAACACAACTCAGATTAGCATCAACCAAAACACATAAATTAAGCTAAAAAAAAAAATCCCAATGCCCAATACCAAATGCTAAGCCTATGGCCATTACCTTAGCATCGCCACAGTAGCAGAGAGGGAGGATCCCTAACCATTACCTTAACTCCGCCGCAGATGCAGAGTAAGAGAGGCTCATGGCGCATTCACATATTGAGATAGGCGGCAGATTGATTAGGGTTTGGGGATAGAGACCATGCGTTTAGGGTTAGGGCAGTGAATCGATGGTAGGGTTGGGGGGGCATGTGGGCCTCATGCGAGGACCCACGATGCCCGTTTCAAATTTAAATTTCTTTTTTTTTTTATTGTTTTCATTTTGTTTTTGTAATAATTTTTAATTTGTTTTATTTTTTTTGTTAGTTAAGAAAAAATATAATAATTAATTAAAATTAATTTATTATTTATCATTGCTTTAATTATTTAAAAATTTAAATTATATGATTTAAATTAATTTAATAATATATGTTTAAGTAAAAGGTTTTAAATTAATTTAAATTAATTTTAAATAAGTTAAGTTAATTTTAAGTTAATATATTTAAGTTAAAGGTTTAAATTAATTATAAATTAAAGGTTTAAGTTATGATATATGTTTTAAATTAAAGATTTAAATATATAGTATTAAAGATTAAAGTTTTAAACCTTGGTTTTAAAGATTTAAAGATTTAAATTATATAATTTAAATGTAGGTTTAAAACTTATATAGGTTTAAAAATAAGGTGATTAACTTAATAAGAAAAATTAAAAGTATTGCGCCCGAGGCCCAATCTCCAAGTCCACGAGCTAAGAACCAAATCCTAGCACCCAAAACCAAGCGTTAAGGAACCATGGAGGAGCCCACAAGGGAGACTATTCAGTGCACTACGCGTCAAGCATCGAAGGATAGCCTTAGGCTCATTTCATCAACATTAGGTTGTAAATCACCTTGATTAGTTTTAAACGCAAAGTATAAGGACTTATACCAAGATAAGCAAGAGGGGGCTTCATGCGCACTAGGTAGGAAAGTTAGAGAAATTGGCGAGTATGGTGCAAAGCTAGTGTAGCTACCAGGTGAGAGATTCAGTGGTTTTCTTAGGTAGTGACACCAAGCTTAGATGCTTAACCCTAACCTAGCCATTTCCCCTAAAGAGAGTAACGTTTGTTTACAGACAAGTAAAAAAAAACTTATGCCTAACCCTGTTTTCTAGTTTAAGTTGCGCAAATGTGAAATGTCCTTGAACTCACCCTGACAACTTTGGTTGATGCAGGTTAAATTATACAGGATGGTTAGGACTCAAGGAAATCGAGGCAGAGGGGCATCGTCGCAGGGACCGCCAGCGCCGCCACCACCATCACCTGAACTAGCTCTCATACTACGCTCTTTGGAGGCCATAAATGAGACTTTAAAAGGGAATCAACAAGCAGGGATCGAAGTGGAGCCCCCACCATTTGGAACGGGTAAACCAGAAGTGTCAAGGGATTCAGGGGGAGGACCTCCACCCAAAGACATCACTAGAGAACTGCAAAAGATCAAACTTCCAGAGTTTGTCGGGGGTCGTTCCAGTGAACTTGCTGAGGCATGGTTGGAAGGCATGACAAGGTGTTTTGCCTTAAGAGACTATGTGTCCACTTCAAAGGAAAAGATAGCGATTTTTCAATTAAGAGACAGTGCCTTGAACTAGTGGGGCAACCTAGAAAGACAACTGCATCTTACCCCAGACACCATATCTTGGGAACTTTTCGAGGAGAGGTTTTGAAGGAAATATATGCCAGCTTACTATGAGGAGCAACAAATAGGAGCGTTTCATTCTCTAGTACAGGGAAACAGAACAGTATAAGAATATGAGATTAGGTTTATGGAATTGGTCAAATATGTTTCATATATGGATAATGACCAACGACAGGCAGAACTCTTTGTCTATGGGTTAAACCCTAAGATAAGGGCTATGGTGTGGATGTGGAAACCGTCTTCAGTAGCGGAAGCGATGGAAAATGCACGTTATGTGGAGGAACACATGAACTTAACCAGAGGTACAAGACCGGCCTTTCCGCATCGTCCTAGATTCGTGGGGAAGGCCCCTAGGACATTTTCCAGGGGAGGGGGCTCAAGGCAACCTCCATATGGTAATAGAGTCACACCAAGGATAGTAGCCACAGGGATTTTAATGGCAGCAAGTGCAGCATCCCATTCATCACCAACGATGCAGGCAGGTCCACGACCATCTCAGGGAGCAGCTAGTAGGGGCAGGGGTTCTAGGGGAAGGAACTCATTTCAGAGACAGTCACATAGCAGTGCGCAGGTTCAATCTCATGTTACCTGTTTGGGGTGCGGAGGACCCCATTACCAGCGTGACTGCCCAGAGTTACAATCAGGATTTGTACATAGAGAAGGAAAGGCCCCGATGGGAAGAAAAAGTAGCAGCCACTAGATTTACACAATGGTTAATAATCGTCAGGCCGAACATCAATCCACAGTGGTGGATTCGTCAAGTATGCTAAATCATATCAATGTAAATATTTTATTAGATTCGGGTGTGACAGATAGTTTCATTTCACCATATGCATTAGAAAAGAGTGGGTTGGAAACCTACGAGCACGATGACTTTAAACAAGTCGAGATGGCCTCAGGGGAAAAACAAGCGGTAGGACCTAGCGTTGATAATTGTATAGTAGACCTGGGAGTGTGTACTACCAGGTTGAAGGTATACGTTACTACACTCGGGGCATATGACCTAATCATTAGAATGGATTGGTTAGAATCCCATTGAGCTTTGGTAGATTGCAAAAAGGGTTCTTTGTGTCGACGATGAAGGAAGACCAGTAGAGATCCACAGTGTACAGAGATGGGTGTATCTATGCTTTATCTCAACTATGAAGGTTAAGCAGTGCATGAGGCAAGGGTGTCGACTGTATGTAGTGGAAGCGGTGAATGAAAGAAAGGGATCCTCCTTGGTGATACCCGATTTTGTTAGAATATAAGAATGTGTTTTCGAATGAGTTACCAGGGTTACCTCCTAAAAGGGAGCTTGATTTTACTATTGAGATAAAACCTGGTGCAGAACCAATTTCCAAGACTCCGTATCGAATGACAGTGCCAGAACTTTGTGAGTTGCAAATGCAGTTGAAAGAGTTACCAGATTTAGGGCTAATAAGGCCTAGTGTCTCACCTTGGGGCGCACCAGTAATGTTTGTGAAGAAGAAGGATGGTTCCTTACAACTATGGATAGATTATAGAGACTTGAACCATGCTACAATGAAAAATAGGTACCCAATGCCGCGAATAGATGAACTCTTTGATCAGATGAAAGGAGCAGCAGTATTCTCAAAGATTGATTTACAATCAGGGTATCACCAGTTAAGGATTAAGGAAGGCGATATCCCAAAAACTTCCTTTCGAACTCGGTTTGGGAATTACGAGTTTGTTGTAGTACCTTTAGGATTGACCAATGCGCTAGCAGTATTCATGAGCCTCATGAACGGCGTATTCCGAAAGTACTTAGACCGTTTTGTACAAGTCTTTCTAGATGATATCCTCATCTATTCTAAGAATGAAAGGGAACATGAGTAACACTTGCGAGTGGTGTTTTTCTTCCTTAGAGAGAACAAATTGTATGGGAAGTTGTCGAAGTGTTCCTTCTTCCAGAAAGAAATTCATTATCTAGGTCATATCATTTCTGGTGAAGGAATCTCTGTGGACCCAGAAAAGATAAAGGCCATTATGGAATGGCCAGTGCCGAAAAATTCTCATGAGGTAAGAAGCTTCATGGGGCTAGCAGGTTATTATTAGAGATTTGTGGAAGGGTTCTCTAGAATAGCGAAACCCATCACCACTTTGTAGTGCAAGGGGGTCAGGTATGAATGGACAGAAGAATGTGATAGTGCATTCATCGAGCTTAAGAGGTTACTAACTAGTGCGCCAATTCTATGAGTGTCGGATATGGAAAAGGACTTCACAGTCTACACGGATGCCTCAAAGCAAGGGTTGGGGGCCGTGCTAATGCAGGATGGAGGAGTGATAGCTTATGTGTCAAGGAAGTTGAAGAAACATGAAGAGCTTTACACTACTCATGATTTAGAGTTGGCAGTTGTAATGCTAGCTCTGAAACTTTGGAGGCACTATCTTGTGGGGTGAAACTTTGAGCTCAAAAAAGACCATCAAAGTTTAAAACATCTCTTCATTCAAAGGGATATGAATTCCAAGCAAAGGCGATGAAGTGAGTTTATGAATGAGTACGATTTTGGTATTTCATATATCAAGGGAAAGGAAAATGTGGTCGAAGATGCCTTGAGTAGGAGACCACGTGTCTTCTCCTTGGTGCCCTTAAAAGTCAATCTGAGGGAACGTGTGTTGATGCAACTCTAAGGAGACAGTTGGTATTTAAAGGTTACTTCAAACCTCTAGAGTGGGAGGAAATTAGATCCAAAGTATGAAGGATATAGTCTGGAAGCAGATGGACTATTAAGATATCAGGGAAGGATGTACATCCCTGAAAATGGGGATATTCGAAGCATCATACTGAAGGAAGCCCATAGAGCACTTTATTGTGTGCATCCGGGTGTGAAGAAGATGTACGCAGACATGAGGAATCTTTTCTTCTGGGTAGGCATGAATCATGATGTAGTCCATTTCGTCGCCAAATGCCTAGAGTGTCAACAAGTGAAAGCCAACCACCATCACCCGACAGGCATCCTACAACCACATGATGTTCCTATGTCCAAGTGGGAAGTCATTTCTATGGATTTTGTTGTGGGGTTGCTGCTCACATCTCATAGACACAATGTCATTCTTGTGACAGTTGATAAGTTAACCAAGAGTGCTCATTTTATTCCAGTTAGAGACACTTATGATGTCACTGATGTGCACACTTGTTTGTAAGTGAAGTCATCCGTTTGCACGGAATACCTAAGAAAATCATTTCAGATAGGGACTCTAGATTCACTTCTAGGTTTTGGACAAGTTTGCAGTCAGCATTGGGGACTCAGTTGAACTTAAGCACAACTTATCATCCTGAAACAGATGGGAAAACTGAGAGAGTAAATCAAGTCATGGAAGAAATGCTTAGGATGTATGTCATGGATAATCAAACCCATTGGGAGAAGTACCTACCTTTGGTATAGTTCACCTACAATAACAATTTTCATAGCTTCATCGAAATGCCACCCTACGAAGCTCTGTATGGAAGACCATGCAGAACGTCATTGAGTTGGGATAGATTAGAAGATCGAGTAACAGTTGGGCTAGAATTGATTCAAGAGATGGTGGAACAGGTGATTCAGATTAGGCAGAGACTAAAGGAGGCACAGGATAGGCAGAAAAGTTATGCGGATGCACACAGGACCAACCGAAGTTATGAAGTGGGAGACCAGGTTTTCATTCGTATCAGGCCTAATAAGAGTACCATACAGTTTGGAAAGGGGACAAAGTTGTCACCTCGATTTATAGGACCATTCAGAATCTAAGAGAAAATTGGACCCGTTGCCTATCGTCTCGTACTGCCACCCCACTTGCATAAAACTCATAATGTTTTTCATGTATCTATTCTATGTCATTATGTTGTTGATGAATCACATAAGCTAAATTGGAAGGAATTGTAGGTATCAAACGCAGGAACTCTCACGGTAGAACCATTACGCATATTGGACCGTAGAATCCAACAGCTTAGGAACCGTCTAGTAGACTAAGTTAAGGTCCAATGGGACAAGTATAGTCCAGGATATGCTACTTCGGAAGATGCCGAGACACTATGCCGAGACTATCCCTCACTTTTTTTGACCACCTCAAGAATATGTTTCTCGAAGGTTGGGTGTATGTAACACCACCTTTTGACTTAGACAACCAGGATTACCTGAGGCCTACACACTTTTATTTTCTATTCACAAGTGAAACTATTAAATGATACACTTGAACTTTTAAGACGTATAAATTTTATGATTGTTTAAATGTATTTGGATAATGATGGATATGATGCGATATATTGTGAGAATGTAAATTTTATGAATGTTTAAATATTATTGATGATGATGGATATGATGCAATCTACTATGTGAATGTAAATTCTATGAATGTCTAATTGTTATTGATGATGATGGATATGATGCAACATATTGTGTGAATGAGAATCCTATGAAGGTTTAAATGCTATTAGAATGATGTTGGATATGATGCAATCTATTTTGTAAATGATAATTTTATGAATAGGTGTCGTCAATTGGATTATGGAATAATATGAGATCTATTTCTAACTTGAAAACTTTGATGTTAAAGTTGTTGATACGTAGATACCGAATTGAAATTATGATTGTATGCAATTACATGATGAAAATGCATAGAAATGTATGAGTTTGTGTTACAGACTAATCTGCAGGTTATGGGCTATGAAATAGCCAAGGGATAATGATGATGAAAGTGTATGTCATGACCACTGGCTGAGAAACAATATGGTATGAATCTTGTATGTGAAATTATATTGGTTTGGATGCATTGCTATGATATGTAGACCAGTGCAGTATTTCAGGTGGTGAGACTACCCAAAACTGAATAGACGATGAAAAAACTCCCAGCAACACGGTGCCACTATAAATTCCATTGTAGGGTGTGGACCCTAGTTATGATTAGGAGGGGTGGAGGCATTTCCCCCCGTGTATCCTCCAAAACCTGAAGTCATGGGAGGACGGTGTTATCTCACACTCCCCTAGGCATGTGATGATGACTGTCAATTACCTGTTGGGGAAGCTTGGTCAAGATAGTGACACTTCCGCTTACTAGTTCTATTTGGAGTTAGGTCAATATAGTTGACGCTCCAAGATAGTTTAGCAGAGGAAGGATAGGAATGGAAGATGGAAGTAAGTTAGGGAGGAAGGATGAGTAGAAATAGTTGAGAGTGTATGGAGATTGTCTTATGTTGGAACTTATTGTTTTCCTTCTGAAAAGAAAATGCATATATATATATGAATATTCATAATTATGTAACTAAACTACAATTGTCTAAATAACATTGTTGAGCTAGATAATTGAAATTAAAGGATTTCACAAACATTTGATTGGTTTATTTTCTTTTATAAAATAAATAATCTTGTTGAATGGATTGGATGCATATGGAAATTACTATAGACGTGATAGTTATTGATATTAGTACATGAACAGGACTTGTATGTACTAGCTACACATGCATTTCTTGCACATGTACACTAGTATGTATGAGTTTCTTGGCTTACTTACTAATAAATGTTGGTTATTTGTAAGGAATGTGTGAACCATGTTCCTTTTCCCATGTATCATAAAATACTTTAACTTCAGGATGAAGTTTCCTAAAGGGTGGGTGTATGTAAAAACCCTAGTTAAATAGTTGCTTAAGGTTTATCAAGTATAGTTAACTAAATAATTAACTGTCCTAATGCGTATTAGTTAAATGATGATTATTTATTAATAATATTATTTATTTATTGTTTAATATATGTTGATTAATTAATTAATTGAATAATTAACACATTTAATGTTTGGATAACAAATTAAAGGCTTAATAAATTTTAATTTATTATTAGAAAACTTTACGTATGAAGGGAAAGGGCATTGAATGGAGGGATAAGGTATTGAATGGATGGATAGGGTATTAAATGGAGGGATAAGGTGGGTGGCATTAAAGGAGTGTAGGAGGTGGTGAATAGGAGGAGGATATGAGGGGGCAGAGGCCTTCGGGAGAGGACTTATGAAATTTTGGGGAGAGGAAGCATTATTTTGAGAGAAGGACTTTATTTTCTGTTTGGTATTTTTTTGGTTTGGTCTGGAGTTTGGGTGGACTGTTACAGGGGTGCACCAGGTTGCAAGGAGTTTTGGGCTCAGGGGCCAGGAATCCTCATGGAATCCTGGAGCTAGGGAGCCAGATAGGCTCTGTTCCTAGCTGGCAGGGAGGCACGATTTAGTTTTGGGCAGAGTTTGGGCAGAGCAGCAGAGAGGATAGACRGAGATTGGAGAAATAGCATCATACTAGCATCAAATAGAGGTATGTAATTTCATGAATTTGTTGTGTTATGTGGTTTTTAATTAAATTTACTTTCATGTTGTTCATAAATTTAATTTATATTGAATACTCAATGATTATAAGTTAATGATGAAATTGTACAACATATAATTTTCTTTATTCTTTATTTTAGCGTGTGTTTTATAAGGCTCTGTGGGGACAGAGACCTTACAGTTGACCAACTGGCCTTCTTTAATTATGATTCTCATAATAGCAACGTTCCTTTTATCTTGAAGACACCTCCTGGTTATGAGAATGTCGGTGTGGGTCTCTTCAAAGATTCAACCTTGATGGGTACATTCTCAATCCCACCACCTGATATATATCCTCCTTTTGTCGCTTTGACTAACATGATCTCCACCACCATTCATGAAATCCCTAAGGCTTATAACCTGTGGATAGTACCCGACGCTGGTGATTCTCTTCGTTACAGTGGAAAGATGCCTTTAATTCCGGTTGAATCCACTTATCAAGCTATTTAATAGGCAATCCCCTCTCCTCCTTCTCTCTATGATACATCTCCAGATTCGTTTCACATGATATTTCCTACTAATGAGATTATCATGTCGGTCATGTCTATGGAAGATACTCCATGGGACGATGGGCATCATCATTCTATCCTCTTCCTAGAACGCGATACCATAGAGAGTTACCAATGGATTTTGACTTCGTCGACCGTTGTTGTTATTTCTTCAGTTCCCGAGTCAACATACGATGTCTTGTACGAAGGGAACTTGAGTAACATTTCACCTACCATTCCTCTTGGCAGATTGATTAAAACTAGAGTCATGAAAAATGTTCATATCTGTGCATCATGTTCTACTGATGAGGCTTTCACCTATAAATCCCTTTTTCAGTAATTTCGTGATGTTTTTGCCAGGAGTTATGAAGAAATGTCAGGTATTCATCCTAATATCGTTGTGCATGAGATTAAGACATATTCGGATGCTAAACCCGTTCGACAGAGAATTCACCCAATCCATCCACGTAAAGTTGCTAATATCAAGCTTGAAGTTGAAAAACTTCTTAAAGCTGGCTTTGTCTATCCTTTGGATTTGACTGATTAGGTGTCCAATCTTGTTTCAGAGAATAATAAACAAGGTACCATATCCATTTGTGTAGATTTTAGGGACATAAATAAATCTTGTCATAAGGACAATTACCTAGCCCCTTTTGTTGACCATATCGTTGACGACTATGCTGAGAGTGAAATCTTCTCTTTTATGGACGGTTTCTCCGCCTATAATCAAATTAATATTTTACCAGTGGATCAACACAAGACTGCTTTCATTTTCTCTTGGGGAATCTTCGCTTTCAGCACGCTATGTCTTATGATTTTCATGATATTAATAGGACTAGTCAAATGCCCTATCTTACACAGGGTGTATCTACAAATTTAAGATGACCTAGAAGCTGAAATTTTTACCACAGATACCTTAATAATTTTTGTAAATAGCCTCTAGAGGTCAGGGTCTGAAACGTTACAAAAAAAAATTTATAGAGAAAATTCCGCAATGGCTCAGTTCAGGATGATTCCATAACCCTATCTTGTACAGGTTGTATCTCTGAAATTATAAGGCCTCAGAAGATTAATTTTGAAGAAAACGTACCTTGATCCATCTACTAAATATCCTCCAAGTCGTTCATTCTGAAACATTGTAGAAAAAAAGTTATAGCGAAAATTCCAAGGTGTCTCAGATGTAACAGTGAAACCCCAAGACCTTGAGCTTTGATACCATATGTTAAGAACCAAATATCAATATAGCATAGAAAAACCTCATAAAAAGTACTCAATGCCTTAAAAAAGAGATAATTTCAGATAATAAGCCTCTTTGAGGGGGAAACCTCCTTTTACCCCACTTAAATGTTCAAGTACAAGATGATTCAAAATGAAAATGTCTCCTTGGTATATATAGGAGACTAGGAGGTATAATTACAACTAATGGCCCAAAGCCGACATAAATAAAATAACATTACTAATATAATATGCCCCAATCAAGGGGTAATGAGCCAATATTAGGTCTTAACACATTGTGCAACTGTATCTTGATGATATCCCAACGCATTCTATGCATCATCAAGATCACTCGACACATTTAAGGGCCATTTTCATATGCGGTCGTTATTATCACATACGTTTGAACCCACACAAATGTGTTTTTTGTGTGGAGTTCGACCGACTTCTTGGATTTATCGTGTCAATACACGGGATTTGAGTAGACCCCTTGAAGGTTCAGGATATTCTTAATCTACCTCCTCCTTCCACACTACACCAACTCCAAATTTTGAAAGGGAAGGCAAACTTTTTGCGTCGTTTCATCCCCAATTACGTTGAACTGCCGAAAGGCTTCACTTGGCTACTCAATAAAGGTTAGGAGTTTTTATGGGATGATACTGCAAACAAATCCTTTGAAGCTTTGAAACTCTCCTTAACCCGTACACCATTACTGTTTCCCCCTGACTATAACTGAGATTGTTTTCTCTACTTAGTTTCTTCGGAATCTACCATTGCTATGGTCTTAGTCCAAGAGGATGATTCACATGACAAACATGTGATATATTATTTGAGTCAGAGTCTCATGACTACCGAAACCAAATACCTACATGTGGATAAAATGGCCTTGACAGCTGTTCAAGTTATTCAAATTTTTCGTCACTACATCTTATTACTCAAGACCGCAGTTATTTTCAATTGGAAGCCCATGCAACATATCCTTACTCGAAAATTGTTGGGGGGAAAGCAATCCAAATGGATAGTGATTCTCTAGGAGTTTGAATTAGAGTTTGAACATGCCAAGTCAAAGAAATCTTTGGTCTTTGTTGAATCTGTTGAAATAATGTAAATGCAAAGTGTATTCTTATTATTATTTGATATATTATTCATTGGATCAATCCCCATTATGGATTGATCATGTTGGCTATTATATAAGGACCAAATCCCCTTTTGTGGATTGGTCATAATGTAATTGTAAAAGGCAAAAGAAGAAGTCGACCCCAGAATATATCAAGAGGCCCCGAAATATAATAAATGTGGTTATAACCACCCAGTTTGAGAAGTCAGCCCTGCCAGTGAAGAGACACTTCACACATGCTAGATTTGTATAAATAAGGAGGCTATCACCTCACTTAGACACACACCTCACTTTCTCATTGAGAGACAAGTTTTAGAACTATAGTTGGAGAAGGAGAGAGAGTGGTGCATCTTTTGGGAGAGGATATTCTGTATTAGTTTAAGTTATCTCTTGGCATTGTATTGGCTATCTATAAT
>JASDQU010104528.1:121843-136046 GCA_032191745.1 Picea mariana
GATAAATGTTGTGTCTCTTGTGATTGTGTATTTCTCAGTGATCTTGTGTTATGCTATTGTTATCTATTGAAATAAAAAGAACTATAATAATGGCTTAAACATTAACATGGTATCAGAGCCAAGCTGAAGAGAGCGTCTTTCACAAGAGTGAAAAACGTCACTGTTGTCATACATGCAAATTAGAGATTTTTGATGGTGAAGCTTTTCAACCCTAAAACCATCTAGAAAAGTGTGCCCTCCCACAAGGATTACTTTGGCACTCTCAGCGCACCTTTTCAGTGGCTAGATCTCCCAAAAAGTGAAACCCTAGTTTCACAAAGTACCAGAAGTACCAGAAAACCAGTGTACCAGAAGTACTAGAGTACCAGAGGTACTAGAAAACCAGAAGCACCGGTCCAGAAATCCGTAGATCAATTTTGGAGGATAAAAAGTTGGATTTTATCATATCCAAACACACTAGGCTACTTTCCTCAGCCAAGTGCACCTTCTAGTAAGTTCAGAATTTAATTTTGAGCATTTTCATTTTTTGGTCATTTTCCTAGCTCTGGGTAAAAGATGTCTGCAAGCACTAAGTTTGTTCACAAGATGGAATGTGTGGAAAACTCATGTGCATAGAAGTATAGGATTGGACTCCTTCTTGAATAGAATGACCTAGCAAAATTCATCAAAGGAGAAATTCTGGAACCCGACGATGCTGCAGAAAAAGCCAAGCATCAAAAGGACACAATCGGGGCCAAAAGAATCATTGCAGATTCAATCAAAGACTACCTGATTCCCTATGTGTCATCTAAGAAGACTCTGAAATAAATGTTTTATGCCTTGACCAGACTCTATGAAGGAAAGAACATAAACTGAAAGATGAATCTAAGAACTCAACTAAAGAATACAAGGATGCAGAAAGGAGAAACAATTCAAGAATATTTCTCCAGAATCTCAGAATTCAAAGAACAGTTAGAAGTAATTGTAGATACCATAGATGAATATGATCTCATAATGATGGCCCTAAATGGTCTCACAAGACCTTGGGATGCATTCATCGAAACGATATGTGCCAGAACGGAAAAAATGAAGTTTGATAGTCTATGGGAAGAATGCATCCAAGAAGAAACAAGAGTAGCTAACCGTGAACCGCTACTAGCAAGAGATTGTGATCAAGCCCTAGCTACTCACACCAAAAGAGGAAGGAATAAACCCTACTTCAAAAAGGAGACTCATAAAAAGATTCAACCACAAAACAATTTCAATAATAAAGAATCTCATCCAAGGAGATTTCAGAATAAAGGACAACGAAGGGAAAGAGATTACTCATCTGTACAATGCTATCATTGTGAAAAGATGGGACACATTGCAAAATTTTGTCCATCCAGACGAGAAGAATACAAGAGAAAACATAAGAGGAACCATGCCCATGTAGTCGAAGATGAAGAGCCACCCACAAAGATGTTAAGAGAGCAGATCAAAGACCATGTCTTAATCTCGTCCCTCTTAGGATCTGTAACACCTGGAGAGGACACTTGGCTCATTGATAGTGGTGCATACAAGCACATGATGGGACAAAGAAACATTCTCTCTTGTATCTCAGAAAAGAAGTTTTCTTAGAAAGTGACACTTGGATATGATTACCAATATCCCATCAAGGGAGTGGGAGTGATGCAGGAGCATCGCCAACTCATCAAGCGAGCCAGCGCGGAAGCAGAAAAGACAGCTGGACAGCGCCAGCACAAATTTTGAAACCGCCTTGATATGTGTTGCATAAAACATTAATGTGTGGATTTAATGAAGCGCACATTGTATATTGTAATGGGCCTTGAGCCTTTAAGCTCTCGTCCTTAGGTAGATAGACGGAATTTAAAATAGTTAATGCTGGTAGATAGAATATTTAATTCTAGATTTGATAGCTTTAGAGCGCAAGAGGGAAACAGGATATAGACACCCTCATTGTACATTGTAACATAATTCTGGATCATCGAGAGCATTCAGGAGAAGAGAAGAGCAAGCAGAGAATTGTAGGAAGAACACCCATGTACAGACATTGAATTAATAGAAAGAGCTTGATTCAATTCCATGGTTTGTGTCATTCTCTATGTATTTATGACGTTATGCTCATGAATGTTTTCTTTCTGTTATACACTTGCTTTTATATGTTGTGTATGCGATTTCATGGTTGAATAGAAGTTTGAGGGGGAATGTGAATGAGTTTCAATTGTTTCTCTAATTGAGCCAAGAGATTCCTGCAAGGAGTGTGTCGACAGAAGGGTTCAATTAGAGTTAGCTATTGTCCTCATTCATCTAAGAAGTGCAGAAATACAGTGTCGTGCAAGGAGTGCGCAGGCCAAGCGAAGTCTCAGAGTTGTGATTCTGAGCAAGGGGATTGAAAGACTGTTGCTGCAGGAGTGTGCGGGGTTGAAAGCTTCAACACTTAGACGTTGTTGAAGATTTGCCGCAAGGAGTGCGTGCAAAGAATTCTTTCTAAGGATTTGAGAAGTCGAGAACAAGCTCAGGAGGGATAGGCCTTCGAGTTCATCAAAGAACGGTATAGACAAGTCGTGCCGAAAGGCTTGCAAAGAATCATCGCAGGTTGGCGAGCAGGTGAACAAGTCTTGAAGGGAGACGCCCCGTCATTTTGGGGATTGCATAAGAAAAGATAGACGGTCGGTATTCTCCATGGAGAATCTGCGAGTTTCCGTGAGTCATCAGATCTCACAGAGGAGCAGGAAAGTTACCAAGTGAGCGTGGAGAGGCTTAGAGCTCAGGGAGAGCAGGGCCATTAATCGGGATCATGAGGAGCGTGGGTTCTACTTGTGGATCGGCATATCGGGAGTTCGTGGGTCGAGACTCCAACTCTTCAAAGAGGAAGTCGCGATACAGCGATACGCGGAGTCCCGAGGGTTATGTAAGTAGTGTGGGCCACAGGAGTTGGTAACGTTATGGGTGACGCAAGATATCGGCATTTCGGCGTCTCAGGCATCGGGAGCTGACATAGCAATTAACTGACCTCGCGAGTAGCGAAGTCGCGAGGAAGTGAGACCGAGGATTTCGGCATTTCGGCACCTCGTATATCGAGGGTTGGAAAACTGAACGGTTGGTGTCGTGAGTGGCGAAGACATGATAAAAACAAAGTCTCAATATGGGAGGGAGGAAGTCAACGTTGACTGACACCTCGGATCTCGGGGATTCGAGAGCTTAGCGATCATCAGAGAACTTGCGCAGCTACGAGTTCTGATTCCTCGATAAGAAAAAGAAGAGGGGTCGCGCGAAGTGAACTATGGGTGCAGATTTCCCGAAAGGGAAATAGAAGAGCCTTTGAGTTCTTCGGGCCGAAGGAGAGAGAAGGTCCTGAGGAGAGCGGTCGTACTTTGAGGAGTGCGGTGCGGCGTGCATCAGGGAGAATCAAACCACAAACTCAATTCATAGAATTCACTAAAAATGAAGGACATACTATATGTACCATGTTTGACAAAGAACCTAATCTCCATTTTAGCTTTAGAAAAGAAAGGCTTCAGAGTTGTCTTTATAGATGGAAAATTTCCTATGTGGGCTAAAGGAGAAACCTTAAATGAAGCAATCATCATTGGAAGTGAAGAAAATGGCTTATATAAACTAAAGGGTCCCTCAGAGGCTGCCATGACCCACGCCATTGAAAACTCATGAGAACTTTGGCATAGAATATTAGCTCACATCAACTACAAGGCGCTACCATACATATGCAAAGTAGTCATAGGTTTTCCAGAACTCAAGGTTGACCATGAAGGCGTATGCAATGGATGTGCAGAAGGGAAGAACATCAAGAACCCTTTTCTGAAGAGAGACAACAAAGAAGGAGTCCTAGAGCTCATTCATTCAGATGTATGTGGCCCAATTCCATCATCCTCCATTAGTGGGTATGTATATTATGTATCATTTATTGATGATTATTCTCATAAGACCTGGGTATATTTTTTTTAAATCTAAAGATGAAGTGTTCAACAAGTTCAAGGAATTCAAAGCCTTGATAGAGAATCTTTCTGAAAGAAAGATTAAGATACTCAGGTCAGATAATGGAGGAGAATGTACCTCAAAAGAGCTTTTGAACTTCTACAAAGATGTTGGGATCAATGCCGAACTCACTACTCCCTATAATCCCCAACAAAACGGTGTAGATGAACGAAAGAACATAACGATAATGGAAGTTGTGAAGACTATGATCCATGATCAAGATATTCATATGTGCTTATGGGTAGAAGCAGTAATGGAAGTTGTATATGTGCAAAACCAATTATCCCATAATGCACTTGGGCTCAATACCTCGAAAGAGATGTTCACCGGAAAGAAGCCATAGATAAGCCATCTCAAAATATTTGGCTACCCAGTATTTATTCATATACCGAAAGAGAAGAGAAACAAGCTGGAACCTTCAGGAAAGAAGGGAATATTTGTGGGATACTGTGAGGTCTCCAATGCCTTCAGAATATATATACCAAGTCACCATCACATTGAGATCAGAAGGGATGTGACCTTTGATGAAGATGCAGCACTCAAGAAATCAAGAAGATGCCAGCTTGAAGAAGTATATGAAGAGAAATCCATAATCCATAGAACTACAGTGAGGGAGGTTCCCAGAGCCATATAACCAGTGAGGGAAGTTGTAACCTCCCCTGATGAGGAAATTCTAGAATACCATGATATATTATAAGTTCAAGAACCTCCTCAGATGATGATCCTCCATAAAAGGAAGCCATCTTGGGCTAGAGAGAAGTATGGTGTTCCTGAAGGAACTACGAGACAGGTGAAAAGACCAAATCCATTCTCCAGTTATACAGATTTGTTGTGCAATCTTCTAGAGGACGAGCCTACCTGCTTTGAAGAAGCCATTTAGAGGAAATAATGGGCAGATGCCATGACAGAGTAATACCAATCCATAATAAAGAATGAAGTATGGGAAATAGTTCCCAGACCAAAGAGTAAAGATGTGGTATCCCCCAAATGGCTCTTCAAAATAAAACATGTTGTTGATGGAAGTATTGAGAATTATAAGGCAATATTTGTCGCTCGTGGATTTTCTGAAAAGGAAGGCATTGACTATAAAGAGACATTCGCTTTTGTAGCCAGATACACTTCGATCAGAACCATCATAGCTCTTGCAGCTAAGAGGAAGTGGAAGTTACACCAGATGGACGTGAAGACAACTTTCCTAAATGGTGTCATCGAAGAGGAAGTGTATATAAAGAAACCTCAAGGATTTGAAGTTGAAGACATGAAGTCTCATGTCTGTAGGTTGAAGAAAGAATTGTACAGATTGAAGCAAGCTCCTAGATCTTGGTATGGCCGAATAGACAACTTTTTTATGAGCATGGGCTTTACCAAGAGTAAAGTAGATTCTAACCTCTACTTCAAGGTCATGAACAATGAGCCAATAATATTACTGCTATATGTGGATGACTTATTCTTAACCAGAGAAGAAAATATCATCACTAAATGTAAGAAGAGACTTGCGTCAGAATTTGAAATGAAATACCTTGGCCTAATGCATTATTTCTTAGGTCTTGAGGTATGGCAGAGTCTAGAGAGGATATTCCTTAACCAAGGGAAGTATGTAGTTGAAATCCTGAAGAGATTCGACATGTTAGAATGCAAGCCCATGAATACACCCATGGAAGTGAAGCTGAAGTTCTTGGTCGACAATTCATCAAAATTGATTGATGCCAGATTGTTGTTATCGAATTAATCGGTAGGTGCGGACACTAACAGATCTCCCTAGATCCACTTGGATCTAGAACAAAACAAGACAGGACATGACTCTTACCCTAGGTTTTGACCATTGAATTAAGTAGGAGGAAAGAATAAATAACATACCTTATTATCACTTCCTAGGGTCTTTGTTGCTCCCGCTTCGCTCCAGTGCTCTCGTGAAGTCAAGACCAAGACAACACAAACCAACCAAAGTGAATATAGCACAATCTATTCAATTGCCAACCTATGTGTATGATCAAGGAATTACACAATAAAGTGGAAATAGCTTTATGGGAAAGGGACATGACACTGTATCATATTAATTGAAAGTAAATATTACAACCTGAGCCTTGATGTCGCAAACTTCCTTTCGATGGCTCTTGGCTCCGACACACACACTTGCTCAATCCTTGCATGAATAAGATCAAAACCTATTGATAGACTTGCTAGAGTTTCCAAGCTGTTGTTCAAGCTTTAGTCCTTCACACAATTCTTTCACCAATTCTCCAATGAATCTTGCTTAACCTTTTCCATGAGAATTCCCTCAATATATAGGAGAGAATGAGATAGTTACTTGGATAAGAATGATCCTAAAATATCAGGGAATTCAGTACTAGGATAACCATTCAAATGCCAACCCATCCTTCTAGAAGCATCGAGAATTCATATTTTTTCCATGCTTTAGGAAGACTTCGCACCCTATCTATTCAACACAGTGCGAGAATTTCACACCCTGGCTTAAAGCAGCCTGCGAGAATTAGGCATTCTCGCACCCAAATATACTAGCAGCCTGCGAACCTTCTTCAAAAATGAGTTTTTTGGGAAGAGATGAAAGTAACTTTTCTCAAGAGAAAGTTCTTATGAAGAGGCTAAGTACACCATCATCAATACATCATCATGACGACCAAAATCATGGGTAATAGAATGCCCCCCAAAGTATGAGGTTGGAATCAGTGACAGCCGAAAGACTTTGTAAGCTGCATGTGTGTGTCGGAAACCAGGAGCTCACCTAATCGAAAACCTGCGAACAACCAAGCATCTGCAAAATATCATATATACCAATTTTGAGGTAGGAATTCCCATACTCAGATCATAAACGGATGATATTGAAGACATAGGTCATGGCCACCAATCATACACTGCGGATCCATGCCATCAAAATATAGCATAGCCACCATGAATACACTATGGATCTATGTGAAAAAATTCAAATTGAGACGACATAGCCACGAGACATACACAGTGGATCTATGTGTCGCAGATTATACATACTCCATCGCAACTTGGACAAAAAGAGATGATATCCAGGGTCTTCAATCTCGTCACCCAAAGTACGAATCTAACCATGTGATTACATGTGTTGAAGTCGAACATGGCAGAAACCAATTGATTACCGGTCATTAATGAAACCGTTAACAAGTGCGAGGGAAATCACCATTGATGTCAATAACTCCCAAGGTACCCTAGTACAATCCATTGAGTGTGAATGAATGAGTTGAAGTCGAACATCCAATGGAATCTTTTGATCAGGGGTCAATGATGTAAACCCAAAAGCGAGGAAACCTGCCATTGAGGCATGCAAGCTCCAAGGTACCAAATAATTTATAAGTCTTGATTCCGGATAATGAGCTGAATTCAACGGAACAAAACTCGTCACAGGAGGGCCTTGATGTATCCCCCATCAATGACACGAAATGAGTAACAGATTTTGAAGGTGAAACAGAGTATTATACAAATTGAACCAAACACAGGGAAGGCCGACATGGAGAAGATGGACAACTACAGATGGATGACTCGATATAGGTTTCAGATAGACTTCTCTTGAACATATGAATGACACGACCAATGATTTGGCAGCATTGACTCAAAGACGACACAGGGAATGACCTTGTAGAAAATCAAATGAGAGGAAAATGGATTTCCCAAATCAGCTTCAAATGATGAATAGGGGGTGTCATGTTCAAGAGCGATGCTTACTGCCAATTAATACGAAGATGAAGACATATCCCTTTCCCAAATATTCCCCCACCATTTCTGGCGAGTACCTCTTTATTTTTACGCAAGCTTGAGGAGGATAACATATGCTTGTTGATGTAAGCTCATCCTTTGGACGAGTCCCTCGGAGTATGTTTAACGAACCCTAAGAAGGAGTGGTTTGGTCCCATTACGGGTCTGTCAATGTTTGTTTAACGAGTCCAAAGATGGAAAACTCGAAGGTTTTTCATGATTATAGAGTCTGGAAAAACACTTAAAAGAGAACTCTCTTAGTTCCTTTTTCGTAAAATAGTCTGGATGAGACCAAAAAAGAGATAAATTATCGCTCACCAAATGCTTTCTTCAAATACTTTATCGAGCATGAAAACAACAAGGTTGCTCGGTGATCTTTTTATGTTTAGAGAGTCTGAAAAGAGCTTAAAGAGGACTCCAGGGGAGTTCCTTTTTCGTATAACCTTGTTGAGCCCGAAAAAGTGATAAAAGTATGCTCGATATCATTCTCATGTATTTGTGAGTGCAAGAACGGACAAAAACCACTCTTGAGGTTTTATACAAAAACCATAAAAAACAATTGAAACATGCGATGGAAAAAGAAAAATGATGTCTGCATCCCGATACATGACCATCAAAGTTGTTTCGCTTGCAAAAGTTACACTCAACAGGGCATTAGGAATTAGGGTTTGATAAATAAATAATTATTAAAAAATCAAATAACATGGTAAAAGTAAATAAAAAGGAGTAAAAACTTGTTTTACCAAATCATTTCCATTTTTCACTATTTAAGCCCAAAAAACCCCTCTTTTACCCTCTAAGTTCGGCGTCATATTGTGAGAGTTACGAGCGTCCATTCAGCGAGCCGTCAGTGAGAGTAAGGTAGGCTCTTTGTCCTTAACACTTTCATGGTTTAATTTTGCATTTCCATTGGTTAAAATTTCATTTTTAAGTTGATTTTACCAGCCCTACTTGCACGTTGCCATTCTCGCAGGTGGGCTACATGGGCCTTGCGAGAATGGGCCATTCTCGCAGGTGAGCCTAAGGCAGCCTGTGAGGTTCTCGCACTGTTCCCAAAGGGAACCTACAAGAACCACAAAGAACAAGAATTTTTTAAATTTTACTCAATGAAAAAAGAACCAATCAATGAATATAGTTGTTAATCTTCTTTTGGTGCTCCTTGTGCAGATAATTGGCCATCACAATGGTTCTTGAATGGCATGAAATGGAGCATGAAGAAGACAATGCAATTGCCATAAATCATCCACCTACTATCGCTGCTTTAAGAAACTGTGGGCTCCTGAAGTACTTTCGCATCCCGGGCATGAGGGCCCAAGTCAGGTTGTTAGAGTACCTAGTGCGTATGTGGGACCTTGATCAGCAGGTATTTCATGTGGGGGTCCACACACTGTCCTTATATATTGAGGAAATTTACTTTTTGACTGGGTTGTCATGGCGGGGGTACTATGTGAGCCTGACTGGTAGCAGAGGTGGTGGGCTGCCCATGAGTGAGTACTGTCGTTTACACTGTGTTCCTGAGGCAGAGAGAAAGAAAGGAAAAGTAGTTATTTGGGGGGTACAAGATTTGACCCTCCATACTATCCTATTCACCATAGCTTGGATGGCTGGGAGTTCTGCTCCTCACATGGCATTACAGAGTTACTTCCAGTATGTTATTGAGTGTATTGAGCCTCGGGTGTTCAACTGGGCGGATGCAATGCTTCGTAGAGTAAAAAGACAGTTGACCAAATGCAGACGAGGCAACCTGAAGCAATTCGGGTACGGATATTTGTTGGTGTCCTTATTCCTTGAGAGGGTCCCATTATTGAGGCTGCATGTTGAGTGGAATATACCAGCTCCCAGGGATCCAAGGATGCTGATATGGTGTCAGCTTATGGCCCGGCACATGGCTGGACTGATCATCAAGTATGATGATACTTTCTTTGACTGGCTTCAACCACAGCTGTTGATGGTGGACGACTATGCTTATGCCGGGTTGGATTTCCAAGGAGATCCGGATTTAGTACTGCCAAAGTATGCTCAGTGGGGTGACCTTAGTAAGAAGTACACACATTTTCTTCTTTTTAAATGTTTTTGTGAATTTTTCATATTCAAATGTTTTTGTTTTATATGTTCATCCAAAGACTAATAAACAATCATTGTTGATAACACAGATGTTGGACCTTACCGACCTCCTGGTACTTCTCCCATTCAGCGGCGAGGAGAGGTAGCGACAGTGCCACAATATGCCGAGGATTATCAAGTGGTGGAAAAAAATCTAGAGGGCCTGACCACAGATATCCCAAACATGCCTCTGGAAGAGGTTCCACGACGCGATCAGTGTAATACTGTAGGAGTATCAGCATCCATGAGTCGACTATTCTGTAGGGTTGCTCAGGAAGTCGTGTGTTATCGTGAACATCATCAATGACATCACTTTGTAGAAGCTATGAGCTTCATATTTTGACATTTTGGTCTTCGGACACACTTTTTGTAAAAAACTCTTTTGATCATTATATATACAGACGACTTCTACCAGTTTATCATGTGTTGTGTGAACATTGATGTGATTGATTTATAAATGATTCAAATGTCTATCTAATACATAATTAGCCAATGAATCTGTTAATGTATTTAGACATCTAGGAATATGTTGATATTCAATGTAATCAAAATAACGTTCCAAGAGGCGAATTCGCAAATACACCCATAAAAAAGTAGGACTTCGAATGGTATAGACATTACTTAATTGTAGTACTACTAGCTGTGAATCAAGTCGCACAACCAAATGAAGAATTATGAGCGAGATGGCATCAACCAATAATTCAATAACGGCGCTATACTCTGCAAAGTTGTTGGTCGCACGGCTGAGACACACACCTCGTAAGGAGACAAGTTCGTTTGTAGGGGTGTAAATTGCCCACGCAGTGGAAGCAAGGTTCTGAGTACTATGGCTAGCGCCATCAGCAAAGCCAATATAGGGTAGCAAAGACTCCGACATATGGAAATCAAACACAACGTCACATAAGGGCAAAGACCAGATAACGACAAAAGCAAGCTATAGTAACACACAAAAAGTATGATACATTAAAAATACAAGTACTTGTGCAAAGATGAGTTTATGCATAGTACTTCTTCAAGTACAACCCATTCATGGGTTCACTCAAAGGGATACCATCGTAATCTACCAACTCATAAGATCCTTTTTCAAAAACTCGTTGAACGATATAAGGACCCTGCCACATGGCTTCGAATTTCCCAGCTCCTAACAGATTTCGATCTTGTTCATAGAGGAGAACAAGATCACCTTCAGAGAAAATGCGAGGCTTGACATGCTTGTCGTATTGGGCCTTGACACATTTTTTCTGGGCTTCTATAACTAGGGTGGCATGACGTCGAGTTTCGTCTAATCGCATAAGATACAATAGACATTCTTCCTCAGCATAAGTGTTGGGTAGGAGTTCAACAACTATTTTTAAAGAGGGTATCTCACATTCAATAGGGAGAATGGCTTCCACACCATAGACTAATCGAAAAGGTGTAAACCCAGTAGCGGACTTAACGGATGTCTGATACGCCCACAATACTGAAAACAACATTGTGTGCCAACTTGTCTTATGAATCCCTATCATTCGTCGGAGCATAGTTATGAGAAATTTGTTGATTTCTTCGACCTGGTCGTTGGATTGTGGGTAATAGGGTGTTGAGTTATCATGACGAAGACCCAACTTTTCTGTAAGTTCAGACATCATAAAATTACTAAAGTGGCTACCGTGATCGGTGACGATAGCTTGGGGAACACCAAAACGAGCTATGACGTGATTAAAAAGGAACAATGTTGCGGTCTTTCCAGTGTTGTCAAATGTTGTCATTGCCTCGGCCCATTTCGTAAAGTAATCAACGGCTACAATAATGTAACCATGCCCCCCAGCCGAGTGAGGGTGACATGTCATGAAATCGATGCCCCATTTCACAAAGGGACCAACTGAGACCACAGGGTGAAGAGGAGCGGGATGTGACCGGATCTTCTAATTATAGGTCTAGCAAGCATGGCATTTATGAATGATGATGATGCAGTCGTTAAACAAAGAAGGCCAAAAATACCCTGCGCGTAAGATCTTTTGGGCAGTAGCATACCTAGACATATGACCACCACATGCTCTAGAATGGCAGTCATTCAGAGCTTTCTCGGCTTCGTCGAACGTTAGACAACGTCGAAAAATAGAGTCAATCCCTCGACGATAAAGAGTATCCCCAAGGATAATGTATTGACGAGCTTGGTAGCGTATGTGACGTCGTTCAGTACTGGACAAAGTTGACCGAAAAGTCTGGGTTTGGAGATATATAATGATATCACCATACCAAAGATCATCAGTGCTAATAAGGAAAAGAGATTCATCAGGTAATGAATCAGCTGCTACATTTTTCATTGCAGAATGGGGAAAGTCGCATATCAACTCAGCAAAAACTAAGAACTTCTTGGACTTGGCGCATTCAAATTCCAAGTCAAAATCCTGGAGTATCACAATCCATTTGGAGTACTTGCCCCTGAGCAATTGACGTGTCAGAATGTGTTGCATAAGGTTGCAATGAGAAATCACCGTAGGCTTGCATGAGAGGATATAGTGCCGGAAGCGTTGGACGGCTTGGACGGCAGCCAAGGCCAGTTTCTCCACATGTTGATACTTGATTTCAGTTGGTGTGAGACTTCGAATCAAGTAGTAAATAACATGTTCATCGTGAGCATCATCCTCTTAGACGAGAACCATGCCAATGGTGTAATCGGATGCAGCAAGGTAAAGGAAATAATCGTGACTGTAATCGGGGGGAAAAAGAAGCAGAGCGTGCGTTAGGGACAACTTCAAAGCTTCAAAAGAATTGTTGGCAATGGTATCCCAAATGAACTCTAAATCCTTCTTTAATAGCCCGTGTAAATCCATGAGTTATCTCGGCATAATTTGGGATAAAACGACGAAGAAATTTTTCTTTCCCCTACAAACTTTGTAACTGGCGAAGTGTAGAAGGAGGAGGGAGATTAAGGATCACCTCAACCTTTAAAGGATCCACCCGGATCCTTTGACGTGATACGATAAAACCTAGAAGACGGCCAGATTCCACGCAAAAAACACACTTATGAGGATTTAAACATATATGGTAGAACCGACAACAAACGAAAATGGCTCAGAGGTGTGTAGGGTGATCGACTCGGCGCATTGAATGAGCGGCTAAATCATCCAAATATGGTTCAACGATGTGCTTGATATCATGGAAATCATAAGACATAGCGCATTGGAAAGTGGCACCCGTGTTCTTAAGACCAAAAGGAAGTTTTCTATAGGCAAAAGTACCCCAAGGACAAATAAAAGCAGTCTTATGTTGATCCTCAGGAAGAATGTTGATTTGATTATACCCGGAGAAACCATCGATGAGAGAGAAGATTTCACTTCCGGCTCAATCGTCAACAATGTGATTGACGAACGGGGTGGGAAAGTTGTCTTTGGGACAATCTTTGTTGATATCCCTATAATCAACGCATACATGAATGGTGCCTTGTTTCTTGTCAATCGGGACAAGATTGGAAACCTAGTCTATGAGAGCCACTAGATAAATAAAGCCATCTTTAAGAAGTTTCTCGACTTCGAGCTTGATAGCAGCCACTTTACATGGGTGAACTGGATGAAGGCATTGCCGGACAGGTTTAGCACTGAGTTATGTCTTTATCTCATGTATCACAATCGCAGGGTCGATACTTGGCATTTCTTCGTAGCTCCAGGCGAAGATATCACGAAATTCTTTGAAAAGGCATGTATAGGTGACGATTTCGTTGGAAGAACACGAAGCTCCAATATGGACATTTTCGACAATCCCAGGTTTGATGGATATGTCAATGGGAATAGTGGGAAAAATATTGCTTAAGTTCCCTTCGGAAAGCACATCGTGTGTGGTCTCGGGAATGATCAAGATGACAACAATGGTCGACGGAGTCAAAATCCATTGGTAGTTCTCAAGAGTATGTTTCTCCAGAAAGAGGATGGAACGATGATGTCCATCGTCCCAAGGGGTGTCTTCCATGATGGACATGATCATCTCGTCAGTGGGAAAAATAAAATGAAAAGGATCGGGAGACAACTCATTAAGAGAGGGGGTAGAAGGTGTTGCCGATTGAATGGCTTGATAGGCGGATTCAACCAGACTTAATGGAATTACGTCGTCGAAACGAATATGATCTCCAGGGTCAAGGACTATCCAAGGGTCATGAGATGCAGGAAGTTCATGAGGCACGGTGGGGATCATGTTGATGGAAGCAATAGACGAGCGTGGAACATCGGGCGATGGAACGGGGAAAGTACCCATTAACGAGGAGTCCTTTAAAAGTCCTACACCGACGTTCTCATAACCCGGTGGGGTTTCAGCAATAAACGGTACGTTGCCAGTACGGGTATCAGAATTGAAGAAGGATAGTTGGTCGACGGTAAATATCTTTCTGTGATGAGGGAAATGTACTACA
>JASDQU010104528.1:159248-171169 GCA_032191745.1 Picea mariana
ACATTTACACCATTAGAGAAACCCAAAATAACCATAGCTTATGAAAAATGAAATTTTATATATAGCAATTGATTCAAAAACTCATTTACCATTTTCATTTGCAAGGATTTGTGGAGTGTTGGAGAATCTCGATTGGAGTAAAGCTTGTTTTTCTCGGTGCCGGAGCTACGATCGATCGTTTTGTTCACTGTTCAAACCAGGTAGGTGCTCATCCTTCACTCTTTCAATTGCATGGTTTCAAGTTGATCTTCATGGCATAATTAATTTAAAACATAAAGCCCTAGGTCGTCCATTTTAAACCAAATCGGCCTCCTTTTGAATTTAAATAAAATGGGGGGATTCTTTTGCAAAAATGCATTGGGGAAGGGTAGTTGTGATGTCCACACCCTTGCACTTGATTAGACCGACCATTTTATTGAAAGAAACCCATGGAAATTTCCCCCAAAGGGCCCATGCACCCCCTCAATTCGTTTTTCATTTTTGCCATGTTTTAATCATTGTTTGATGAATCTTAAAGGGTGTAGTGGTTTAAAATGATGATTGGTTACTTTTAGATGTCATGGGCATTCATTTTTATGTTTTTAAATGCCTTTTGAAAATCGCCGAAATCACAAAAACGTGGGGAATGATGCAAATTTTGATTTTTTGTTTTGTAGGTGTATTCGGCAATCATGATCAAATGGAAAGAGCGAGAGCACAAAATGGATGATTTAGCCGCTCTACGAAGTCCCCGTACACGGGCCTCTTTGAGGGCCTGTGGATTGCTCAAGTTTTTTAAACTGCAAAAAATGAAAAGAGAGATTCTACTGCTTGAGCACATGATTAGCCTGTGGGATGTTACGGAACAGGGATTTCGTATTGGTACACATCTCCTGACGATTGAGTTGGAAGATGTGTACTTTCTGACCGGCCTCTCGAAAAGAGGGGTTCCCATAGATTTTACAGGGCAGAGGGCATTATTTGAGCAGGTGGACGTGTATCTGGCACGTCACTGTGTTCCGGGAGCAAGATTGGTAGGGGGCAGGATCCCTATCAAGGATGTACGGGATCTGCCTCTCCGATCGATATTGTTTGCTATCACGAGTGTGACTGGTAGCACTAGTGCTCATTTGGCCTCGAGATCACAGGTGGCCTATGATGTTCAGTGTTTAGAACCAACACTGTTCAATTGGAGTGCTGCGTTCCTTCGGAATGTGAAGGAACAAATCTCTCGATGCAGGAATGGTCAGAAACAGTTCGGTTACGGCTCATTCCTAGTCTCATTTTTCTTGGACCGCATCCCTCAGATGTAGCCCCAGATCGCATTGGCAGTGCGACCCGTGGACGAGCCTCGTATAGAGAGATGGACTAGCCTGTCTCCTAGACTAGTCTCGTAGTCAGAATTTCATTTTACTGGTGACTTCTTTGCCTGGTTGAGACGACAGTACCTCTGGATAGAGGAATTCCCCTACGTTGACGTAGACTTCCGTGGGAGTATGGATCTGATTTTACCCGCGGGAGAAGATTGGGACGAGTCAGGTAAGAAACTAAGCCATTCCTTGTCAAGTTTGTTTTTTAAGTTTTTGATGTATATGTGTTTTTTTGGGGTATGTAAGAGAGTTTTTAATAGATGTTTTGTTTTCAATATGCAGACAAGGGAGCAGTACACCCAGTGGATATACCAGTGCCGGGGCGTCGTGGTGGCGCCCCAGTTGTAGCAGACCCAGTAGTACCGGTGGTGGGCCTTCGGAAGGTTGAGAGGAACCTCCAAGGCCTTACTATGGGCATCCCTCCTCTGCGGAGGGGGGACGTGCCTTTGTATTTGCAGCGGCACACTGTAGGGGTGCTAGAGAATATCAATTCTCCATTGAGGCGTGTAGTACGCACAGTGTTATGTTACTCACAGCATAATGCGACGCGGGGAGATTAGAGTCTCCTCATGATCATGTTTTTGTATACCTTGTCAGGTGATATTGTATGGGCGGATGGACCCAATATTTTTCTCTCTTACAAACTTTTTGATGTAATGCAAACATTTCAGTCACGCCATATATATATATATATATACAGTTTCAAGTTTTTATGATGCCGATGATTTGTACATGATGATGTCTGTGGTGTGTTTTTAATTTACATGTAATGTACAGTTTTTACTTTCCTTGAATCTTATCTGTGGGCTAAATACCGATCCATGATATAAATGGCTAACGAATCTGAAACACTATTGAGTTCTTTAGGAACGTGTCTATATTCAATGCAATCGAACATTCGTTCAAGACGACAAACTTGCAAGTGTAGATGTAGCAGGATAGGACTACGGATGGCATAGATGCGGTTGAGTTGATAAACCACGAGTTGTGAGTCTAAGTAAACAATGATACGAGAGATACCTAGGGAGGAGGCTTGGGTCAACAATCCAATGACAGCGTGATATTCTGCCATATTGTTGGTTGCTGGTCCTAAACAGATGCCTCCTGAACTCACCACCTCGTCAAACTGATAAATAACCCATGCCGCCAAGGCAATGTTCCGGGTATGTCGGCTGGTGCTATCCGCGAACCCAAAAAAGATATCAAAGGTAGACGTCATCTGCGCATGAAAACACAGACACAGTCATGAGTGACAATGGCAAAGACTCGAGCACGCGAAAGAAAAGACACACCAAACTAAAATACAATAATGTACAAAGTACAGATGCTAGATGATCTAGGCATAGTAATTCTTAAGGTAAAGTCCATTTCGGGGCTCTCCCAGGGAAATTCCATCATGGTCTACTAGTTCATAAGCACCTCTGTGTAAAACACGCTTTACGATGTAGGGACCATGCCACATAGGTTCTAACTTTCCTGTTCCCAATTTATCGTGAGCTTGGTCATAAACGAGGACTAAGTCTCCTTCTGCAAAGGCTCGAGGTTGGACGGATTTGTCATATTGACTCTTAATTCATTTCTGATGTGCCTCATTAACGAGAGCAGCATCACGGTGTGTTTTGTCCAACTTGGATAGATACAAGAATCGTTCTTCTTCCGCAGAAGTATGGGGCAAGAGTTCTACTTTCAACTTGAGTGATGGAATTTCACACTCGATTGGTAGGATAGCCTCAATGCCATAGACCAACTGGAAAGGAGTGAATCCAGTTGAGGTTTTCACGGACGTGCGATAGGCCCAGAGAGTGGAAAACAGTTGTAAATGCCATGATGTCTTGTTTTCCCCTACCATGCGTTGGATCATGGTTTTTAAGACTTTGTTGATAGCTTCTACTTGCCCGTTCGCTTGAGGGTAGTAAGGGGATGAGTTTTCATGACGAAAACCCAATTTGACATGTAACTCGCTCATCATATGGTTTTTGAAATGTGCACCATGGTCGGTGACAATGGCATGTGGTATACCAAAACGAGTAATGATGTGGTTGAAGAGGAATAGAGCTGCAATATGGCCATCGTTTAGGAAGGTAGGCATAGCCTCAGCCCATTTTGTGAAATAGTCGACGGCGACGATGATGTAAGCGTGCCCCCCGGCTGAGGTAGGCTTACACTACATGAAATCGATGCCCCATTTGGAGAAGGGGCCGATGGCAATGATGGGGTGCAGCGCAGTGGGGTGGGTGTGTGCCTTCTTGTTAAAGATTTGGCAGGGTGGGAATTTCTTGACGGCCTCGATGCAATCTTTGAAAATCGAGGGCCAAAAGTAGCCGGCACTAAGATTTTTTGGGCAGTGGCCATACCAGAAAGGTGGCCGCCACAAGCACCAAGGTGACAATCGTTCAAAACACGTTCAGCCTCTTCATGAATCAGGCATTGCCGAAGAATGGTGTCAATACCATGGCGATACAAAGTGTCGCCGAGGATGAGATAACGGCGAGAGTGGTGACGGATACATCGACGTTCTTCACGAGAGATGTTGGGCTGAAAACGTTGAGTTTGGAGGTAGAGGAGAATGTCTCCGTACCAAGGATCAGAAGTGCTAATGAGGAAGAGAGATTCATCGGGGAGAGAATCTCTAGGTTCAATGTTTTCATCGGCACCGGGAAGAGGACAGATGAGCTCGGCAAACACCGGGGATTTTTTGGCCTTAGCCTTCGCAAACTCGAGATCGAATTCTTGGAGAATAACGATCCATTTTGAATATTTGCCCCATTTTGAATATTTTCCCCCAAGTACTTGACGCGTCAATACGTGGTACATGGGGTTAGAGTCTGCGATTACCGTGGTGGTGCGTAATAAGATGTAGTGGTGGAATCTTTGGACAGCGGTGACGGCTGCCTTAGCCAGTTTCTCGACATGAGAACATCTGAGTTCGAGTCCAGATAAACTCTTGCTCAGATAATAAATCACGTGTTCTTTGCCGTTAGAATCCTCTTGAACTAACACCATTGCAATGGTGGAAGTAGAAGCGGCCAAGTAAAGGATATAATCCTTTGTGTAGTCGGGAGGATGTAACAAAGGACCATGGGTCAAAGCGTGCTT
Organism: Picea mariana; assembly: GCA_032191745.1. Classification (NCBI taxonomy): domain Eukaryota; kingdom Viridiplantae; phylum Streptophyta; class Pinopsida; order Pinales; family Pinaceae; genus Picea; species Picea mariana. The sequence goes on from JASDQU010104528.1 coordinate 163,694, forward strand.
GAGAGCATCGAATGACCATTGGGAGGTGTCATCCCAGATGAAAGGGACGTTCTTTTGTAGTAGCCGCATGAATCCCTTAGTAATCTCGGGGTAATTGTAGATAAAACGGCGAAGAAAGTTTGCTTTGCCTTGCAAACTCTGAAGTTGGGTTAAGTTGGTGGGTGGTGGTAAGGCTAGAATGGCCTTGATCTTTAAGGGATCCACCCTGATCCCATCTTTTGAGATGATGAAACCGAGGAGTCGGCTGGATTCGATAGCGAAAATGCATTTATGTGGGTTCAGACGAATACGATAGAAGCGGCATCGAAGAAAAATTTCCCACAAGTGACCAATGTGATCGGGTCGGTTGGATGAATGGGCGGGTAAATCATCGAGGTAGGGTTCCGCGATATGTTTGATGTCGTGGAAAGCATAGGACATGGCTCGCTGGAAAGTAGCACCAGCATTTTTAAGGCCAAAAGGTAGCTTTCGGTACGCGAACGTCCCCCAAGGGCAGATGAAGGTCGTCTTATGTTAATCGGCGGGTAAGATTTCAATCTGGTTGTACCCAGAAAAGCCATCCATGAACGAGAAGATTACGCTTCCTGCGCAATTATCGATAATCTGATCGATAAAAGGTGTGGGGTAGTTGTCCTTGGGACAAGCCTTGTTAAGATCACGGTAATCTACGCAAACATGGATGGTCCCCGGTTTCTTAGCGACCGGAACGAGGTTGGAAACCCATTCCGTCAAAGGGACAGGGTAAATGAAGCCAGATTTTAGAAGTTTTTCAACTTCTGCCTTTATAGCTGCTAGTTTCTTAGGGTGAACTGGGCGGAGTTTCTGTCGAACTGGTTTTGCGTCAGGGTAAGTTTTGATTTTGTGTATGGCGATCGAAGGATCGATCCCTAGCATTTCCTCGTAACTCCATGCGAAGATATCACGGAATTCCTTGAACAAAGCGGTGTAAGAAGCCACTTCGTCGGGTGTGCAATTGGCACCAAGGTTGATGTTTTCCATGATACCTTCCTTGATTGAAATGTCGATCGTGATTGTGGTAGAGATGTTACCCATGTTCCCCTCAGAAAAAGTATCTTGAGTGAGGATAGGGGATTGTGGAGCATCGGTAACATCAGGGGGGAAGACAGTTCGTATGTCTTTCACTTCTTCCAATGGTGGAAGAAAAGAGGATCGATGGTGGTTGTCATCCCAGGGCAAATCGTCAATGTTCAGCATTTCCATAATAGATTCGTCTGAAGGAAAAATCTAAGAAATGTAATCGACGGCGGATGATAAGTAATCTAACCACGAGGGCACCGAATAAGTATCGGGTGCCAATAAATGTGAAGTGTTTGAAGAGGGAGAAGCAGATTGAATGGCTACATATGCGGCCTCAGCTGGGCTCAGTGGCATCGTGTCTCCAAGCGCATCGAATTCCAAAGGACTAGGCATAACCCAAGGATCAGATGATTCCAAGGATTGATAAGGCATAGTTGAGATCATATTGACGACGGCAAGATTATGTGCGGCAGGTGGAAGTGGTGTAGGGAAAGTACCCATGCGGCTAGAATCTTTCAATAAGCCAACACCAACGCTTTCATACGTAACCATGTGGTCTCCCAGAAAAGGAATATTTTTGGTAGCAGGGATGTGGGCGTCGGGTGTGCAAAAATCAAGCTGATCGACGGTAACAATTTTACCTTGATGGGGGAATTGTATGCATCGAAACACCGATGAGGCGACGGCGGTCATCGCGTAAAACCAACTTCTTCCAAGTAATAGATTGTAATCGAAGGGAGCATCGACCACCTCGACATCAATGGTAACAGTTTTGCCGCCCAATTGGACGGCGAGGGATTGTAATAATCCGTGAGGATGGAAACCTCGTCCATCGAAGGCGCGTAACATCGTGGGGGATTTATTTAGGGTAGGTGATTTCAAACCTTTCCAACAGGCTAGAGACATGACACGGGTAGAGGATCTCTCATCCAGGATAGTTCGATGAATTTGTTGGTTATGAACAACAACATTGATTTGGAAGGCTAGCTGGTGGGAGAGTCGCAGTTGATAATTGTCCAAGTTAAACGTGATGTAGTTTGATGACTCGGGATCGAAAGTGCCAATGGCGGCTAAGAGCGTCCTACGTTGATTTGGGCAGTGTTGTAGAACTTCCAACGCAGACATGGCACACGGGGCATGGGCCAAATCTTCTACAATATTGTAGTTTTGGGTAGCCCGTGAGTTAGGATTGAAAGTGGATTTTCGGATGGTGCTCTTAGGAAGGCGTAGGATGGAGTCAAAAGATGGTTTCTTGATCTAAAGTGGCCCGGATGGAGGGCTGACAGATGGAGGATTAACAGAGGATGGTAAAGGATCTGGCGAAGAGCCATTAGCGGTCTTCGGCTTATCGGGTTTAACTGGCGTGTCGTATGTCGCAGAGCGAGTGGTTAGATTAACCCCGTTGAACATGTAAATGTGTGCACTTGTCGAGGCTTCATCATGGGGTTTGTTGGAGTTTCCCCCTGGTGTGGGGGTTTGTGCAACCAACGATTGTTGCTGCGGAAAAGGCTGAGTGAGTACAGCGGGTTGCGAATTTCCTTTGAAAAGTATGGCCACTTCATCGCGATGTGGGCAATCTCGAGTGTAGTGATCGTCACCACAAATGAGACATGGGAACTTCGGTTTTCGCTGTGGTTGTTTTCCAGTAGTAGGGGTTTGTGTTTGGGTTTTGGGTGGGTCGTTATTATTATTCTTCTTTGTCTTGTTTCTCTCTTTCTTCTTGCCCCCGGGTTGTTGTGACGACATTGATTGGACCACGTTCACATCAAAGACTTGAGTTTGTGGTGGGGGGGGTAGAAGAGGGTGCAGTCATACTGGGAGCAGCCGTTGAGGTGGGCCGCTGAGTTGTTCCAGTGGACTGGGTGGGAGATTGAGTCTTGACGGAGCCAATAACTCCATCCGCATGCGAAGCAGTCGATGGTTTGGATGGATCGTTAGTGGCACGGGTAGCGTTCGGTATCAACTCATACAGAGTACCGGATTGTGAATAGACTAAGTCTAAGTACTAAGCTTGGGCGATGGCTTCTTCCTCAGTGACTACGCCGCCCATGGAAACATCACGAGCTATCTGGGGTAATAATGATTTCGTGAACCATTCTGCTAATAATTGGTCGGGGATGACCTCTTTAATTAGCCTTTGTCGTCGTCTCCATTCATGGATGTGATCGGAGATATGTATGGAAGTTGTCTGACGAAGAGAGGTTAACATTTCAGTACCCGTCTCGTATCGGATGGGTAGTTGGAAATGTGTGAGGAAGGACATGGTGAGGGAGTTGAAATCATGAAAGGATGCGCGTGGTAGTTCAATATACCATTTCGCGGCAGGACCTGTGAGCATTCATTGGAAAAGACGCAACCAAATCGAATCGTCCATGAGGGAGTTTGATGAGCACCACAAATGGAAGGTCATCACGTGGTTGTTTGGGTCTTCTCCAGGCTTTCCATCAAATTTCGGGATATCAGAGGGCAGTTTTGCTGGAATGGCTGGCCAAACCGGAGAATGATAAATGGGATCATTCATTAACCGAGATAAATCTGGAAGGTCCAGGGTGGCTAGAAAGGGTAGTTGTTGATTAACCTATGGGTAATGCTGGTGTGGCAAGGGGACACCAGTGGGGCCCAATACTGGGTTATGTGGATAGTTATAACTCGTGGGTCCTCTCATGTTGGGTTGGTTTTGACCAAGGTACATAGGATTTGATATGTTTTGAGAAGTGTTGGTGAGAAGAGGATAACCGGATGGGTTTTGTGGATTATACGTTGGTTTGGGCATTTGTCCATAAGGGGGTTGTTGTGAAGCCTGAACGTTTTGCCCGGTGAAGGTATGCGGATTTCCTTGAAAAGGGACACTCCACAGATTAGGTGCGGTGGGCACATTTTGTCCCGTGGAGGCATGCGGATTTCCTTGAAAAGGGATGCTCCACGGGTTGTGCGCGACGGACACATTTTTTCCTTGTGGTTGATGGTGGACTCTGACTTGAGGTTGCCCCCCAGCATGAGGGTGCCCCCCGAATGGAATTTGTCCTCCGGTGGGAGGATGCCCCCCAGCCTGAGGTAAGGTTCCCGGGATTTGAGGGCCAGACGTAAAAGATTGACCGGTATTGTCGATTGGGTTAGGACCACCAAGGACAGTCCCTCCGAGTTGTTGGATAGGTATGGAACTTCCCGGTACAATTTGAGTAGTGGTGATAGCGGATGGGTTCAGTGCCCTAAATCCAAAAGGGAGATTAGGTCTTGGTGTTACAGGTGTGCCAATCGGGGCTTGAGTGACCACCGGATTGCCAGTGGGAATGGTCGGGATATGAGGGACCATGGTCGAATGGGCTGTCTGGAGGGGAATAGTAGGTCTCGGGCCGACGAATGGTGTGTTCGGGTCAACAGGTGGTATGTTCGGACCAACGGTTGGTGTGACCGTAAAAGTGGTAGTACCGGTGAAGTGATTTGGGGGTACCGTGTAGGAAGAAGATGCGTCGGCACCTTCTCCAGTCCCATAAAGATCTCGCACCAAGCGTGGTGGACTCCGAACAATGTCCTCAGTGTAAAATAGGTCATTGGGTAAAGGGTTCTGAGGAGACTCGGCCGGAATGTTAGCAGGGTTTATGACAACAAATTCTCCAGCGGAATTCAGGTGAAGGATCTGTCGTTCATATCCCTCCGGAATGCGATAAGCTTCTGGAGATTCCGAGACAATTCTAAAATTCTCCAAAGGGATGGGAACTTCTTCCTGGGCAATCATGGTGTCTTGAACCTCGCTCTTTTGAGGAGATTGTTCCATGGAATGAGGGGGTAAAGGGGTGTTTCCTTCCATATCTTCTGGAGGAAGTCCCTGTAGCCTCCGCGAGCGTCGTGGAGGGTCGATGTTGGCAGATAGGAGTTGACGAAAGAAATCTATGGCCAACTAGCGAAAAGAAACAGCACACGCTAGAAAATCTAAGAATCACAACCAAGAAAACAGGACCTTCTTTTGATGACCGTACTAGTTGGTGATGAAATCCAACGTCGCGTGATCAAGCCCAGAAGGGGTGGGGATAGGGTGGAACAGTTACAATGGCGACCTGCTTAACAGACTTATGCCTTGGTGCAAGCTTCCACGCAAGTAATTGTGTATTTACCCTCCAAGGAGCCCGAGTGAGTTTGACCAATGTCTGCTCCAGGTACAGTGAGACTTCCCGTCACCGTCACCTTGTGCAAGAACCTAAAGCTTATGGCCACTAAGGTTACCAATTCGTAGTCAGCCCCTGGGTGGGAACAGTCGACAGTTCGATCCGAACGTACGGGCAGGGTATCGAGCCTGAAATCAACTAAGAAGCTTCCACGCAGTAATTGTGGATTTACCTCAAAGTGACCCCCATAATACGATCAGACCACCACAAACAGTTAAACCACAGAGGGTTAGTCCCCGTAGCTCACCTGAATGCAACCTCGTGCGTAACCCCTGTGTGAGAGGGGGATCCCAGGCAGACTTATACGATAACTAGATTTACTCTCCCTAACTCAGGATGCTAATGTTTGTTTTAGGAACTTTGGAGAGTTATGCTCACAGCCCTGATCCAAAGTACTACACCTATTCTACTGTTGGTGGAGGATTCTATCAAAGAAAAATTTCTAGATGATTTTTAATTAACATTGATTTTAGTGGCTATTCTTTATGCAAAAGGGGTGCATGGAAGTGAAACCAATGGAGTTAAGACTCTGACCCAAAGAGTGCATCAAGCATGATAAGCAATCATTTTCTTTTGATGAACATCTAGCTAAGGGAGAGAGAGAGTTCTTTCACTAACAAGCACAACTACAGAATGCTCTCAAACGATTCTTTTCTCAATCAAATCTTGATGTAATGCAAAAACTTTTCAAATGCCTTCTAATATGCTCAATCAATCATGAAAATATCTTTATTGTTTGCGTATGGATGATGATCAATACAACATAATGCTTATCTTCGCTAATTATCTTTTTGGCATGAATGAAAACCAAACTAGCATAAGCAAGAGTGACACAAACAATACACCCTTCGTAGCAATCAAAACGAAAAAGAGAAAAAAGGAAACAATCAAAGAGAAAACAAAAATTTACACCCAAAAAGCAAAAATTGAAGAATAAGGACCTTGACTCAAAGCAAGATGAAGAGGTCTGTAGGCCTTTGATGACCTTCACCAAGGTTTTTTACTCAACTGATGAGGAGATGGGAACAATGCATAAGTTTCAAATTTCACTCAACAGAAAAACCTAATGAAGAATAGTGAAGAAGGTTGTAAGATCCAATCAACAAGGTATTTATCCTTTGAAAAGACAGATATCAATGTTAAAAGAAAGAAAAGTTGACTCTCAAGATCACTCAGCAGAAGAACACAGAGGCAGAAATCCAAAAACAAAGCAAATTTTGGAGGTTTCTGGGCCAAAGGAGGCTGGCGCTCTGTTGCCAAGGGCAAGGAGCATTATAACGCTCTGTGCAAAGCCTTTAGGAGCACTGGCGCTCTATTAACACTGAGACAAGGGCCAGGGTCTAAAAGTTCCAGAAATGTCAAGAAAATTCAAAAATTGAGGTTCTAACTTGACACAGATGCTGAGTATGATGGGACAAGGAGCCAATCAGCTCATGAAACTAATCAAAGAGGGGTAAACCAGGTCTGAAACAATCAAGGGACAGAACAAGGTCAATGAGGAGAAAAATCCAAACAAGAGGTTTCAAATTGAGGCTATCTCCCCAGTGGAGTCGCCAGTTTCTGTTGTAGGAAAATCTTCCTGCGGACAAGTAGATCAACCTCTAAGGCTTGACCTTAACCCTAGACAGAAAAATGCTTAACATGGACACTGAATTTCTTTCAAATATATCTAAACTAACACATGAGAAGGAAGGATGATAGAAGTACCCTTTTATCGACGTTTGTCCCTACATGCTCCGAGTTGCGCTCCAATCCTTTGCTCCTCGAATGAGTTCTGCGGGAAAAACAAGATACGACTACTTCCTACTCTATTGACGTTAGCTTGAAAATAGATCTACCATTAAATGATAATTTCATGTAACATCAGACACAAACTAGAAAGAAACAGGCCAAGCGTTTCATATTAATGAGAATAATGACAGCAGTACTTACAATCGTAGATGTGAATGTGATAGCTTTGTCAACTCCTCTTCGTCTAACCCTTGCCTGAAAGATCCATGACCTGGATAACAGCAGCTTCACTGATCAATCTCCTTTGGCTGACTGTAAGTTTCCTCCAAGATCATAAGTTTCACATGTCCAATTCTTCCTCCTTTCCACTATCATAGAGCCTGCTTATATAGGTTGGGAGGAGCCTAACCTCTTGAGTTATGTTTAGAACCAGTTGGGAACCTTCTCCATAGATCAGGGATCTGCTGATGAAAACAAGAATTCGAGCACAACAGCCTCCTAATCTCGAATGTTCCTTCCCTTATTCTTCTCAACGGGCTAACAA
>JASDQU010104528.1:191953-205719 GCA_032191745.1 Picea mariana
TTGGGTCACCTCCTTACATGAGTATGACCTAGAGATCACCCCAACACAGATCGTGAGAGGCCAAGGGTTGTGTAAATTGGTTGTTGATTCAGAAACCAAACAACAAGAAGATAGTGATACGTCATACCTAGAACAACACGATCAGAATCTGATTTGTTGTGCACAAAGCTTCGTGAGTTCCTGGTACGACGATATTAGACACTGTCTTCAACATGGATCAGCACCTTGTCACCTTGACCTTGCCAAGAGAAGAGCTTTGAGACTAAAGCCCACCTCCTTTCATCTAGTTAATGGTATACCGTTTCGTCATAATTCTGACGGCATACTGATGCGTTGCCTTGAAAAAGACAAAGCAGAGAGAGTCTTTCTTGAGTTGCATGCAAGAGAAGATGGTGGTCACTTCAGTGGCGACACCACTGCTCATAAAGTCCTAAGATATGGTTATTACTGGCCTAAACTTTTTAGAGATGCCCATGCTTTGTGCCGAAAATGTATCATTTGTCAAAAAACATCAGGGCGATTGCAAAAACCAGCCTTCCCTTTGCAGCCTGTCACAGTCGATTCTCCTTTCCAGCAATGGGGCCTTGATATCATTGGTCCTATTAACCCTCCATCCTCACAACAACACAAGTATATTGTGACAGCCACTGATTACTTTACTCGATGGTCTGAAGCTGCCGCGCTAAAAAYGGTTAACACAAGTCAGGTGATTGCCTTTCTGAACTCGAATATCATCACCCGTTTCGGCATCCCTGATTGTCTAGTCTTTGATAACGCTTCATACTTTTCCTCTCTTGAGATGAGTGAGTTTTCCTTAGAAAAAGGAATAAAGCTTAAGTATTYTGCGAGTTACTACCCCTAGGGTAATGGCTTAGCAGAATCAACCAACAATAACTTGATCAAGATTATCAAGAGAACCGTGGCTGAAAATCACAAGAACTGGCACAACACGCTATTAAATGCACTGTGGGATGATAGGGTGACACCCAAAGCTGCTATAGGAAACTCCCCCTTTTTCCTCGTTTATGGCAGAAAAGCCATCTTGCCACCTCATATTCTTCTTCCTTCGCTTCAATTGTCACAAAAAGTTCAAGAAGAAGAATGTCCCCCTTTAGAAAGTCGTATTAATGATTTGATGAAGTTAGAAGAAGTAAGAAACCAAGCTAAGCATAAGCTAAACCAACATCAACAACTAATTAAAAGTTGGTTCGATTCTAGTTCTGCTTCCGATAGAAATTTTGAAGTAGGCAATCTCGTTTTAAAGTGGGACAAACCACATGAAGGGAAAGGTGAACACACTAAATTTCAAAATTTGTGGCTTGGGCCATTTTTTATTGCTGAAAAGTTGGGTCCGAGTTCTTTTCTCTTGCAGAGTCTTGAAGGGCAGCTTGACACCTACCCGGTGAATGGCCAAGTCCTGAAAAGATACTTTGCCTGATTTTTATCTTTGTATATTATGTAAATATTTCCTTTTGTTTTTATTTTTACCTTTGTTTTCTGTTGATTTTGATTTGATTGATCAGTTTGGTGTGTTTCTGTGTTTTTGGAACCTATGCATGCCTATGCACTGAGCCATTCAGACATAGACCATAGAAAAATCTCTTCGCTGAAATAACTTCTGAAAGATTGTACAAACATCAGTGATATATATTTCTGAAAATGATATTGGAAAATGTTGTTTGAAAGAAGTTTACTAATTACAATCTCTAAGTGAAGTTTGTTGTGATTATCTTTATCTTTTTATGCTGTCCCTTTTCCATAAAGGAATGACTCAACAAGGATGTCTCCCTGTCAAAGTAAGTTGTTTTAGAAATAAAACATTTCTGGAGATGAATAAGGACAGCATTTAAAAAATTTTGATGAGGTCTGAAAAAATATGAGAAAACGTCAAGATTCTTCAACGTCACCCCGCTCAGCTATCCATAAAAGAAAAACAAAATAAAAATATTAATAAGAGTTGTGGGAAGTGTTTGTAAACCCGCCGGGATACTGAACAGGTCCGCTAGCAGCGGGGCAATGCAAGCATGGCGCCAAGACAACTTCGTCGGGGTACTGAACAGGCCTGCTGGCAGCGAAGCAATGTCAGGTAAATGAAAAATCTGTAAAATCATAAGAAACCTCTTTTAAAAGTCCTTTATTCTAATCTAGAACTTCTTGACAGGATAAAGACGTCCGAGTGGGTTAAATGGCAACCCTGTCGAGGCTATGGATGCCTGCTGGCAGGAGTGGCCATGCCAACAGTATTGAAGATTTTATCATAAAATCATGACTTGCTGGTCTTTAAGACTGTTATTGGTTTGCATATTTTGAAACATCGCTGGAAAAGATAGTTGATGATGATGTTAGTACTATTTTCTGGTTGTTGTTTTTAGTTGAAGATTTTTCTTTGTTGTCCTAATCTGAATTCATTTCTTTTGACATAGATAACTGCTTCTCCCAACGTGTCGCCATTGTTGGCAGCCAACTCATTTTTTTAATTGCTCTAAAATTTTTTTCCTACACCTCTTGTCTTCTAAACGATAAAGTATCGTCGCATTGCACAACTAGACATTTGTTTCATTTTTGCGACAATTACATTTGATTTCGATTCAGTTTTCACAACTGAAAGTGTGAAAACACCTCTTTCGTTGTTTAGACTGTCGTCGTCTTTTATTGATTTTGCTGAAGGACACTTGACCATTGGTTTATCACATGACTGCAAAAAGATTCTTTCAAACTTATGGCCTTTGGCCTACTCTTACCTTGATTGCGCATTTGGATCTATTTGATTAATGAGCCATTGAGTATGAAGATTTACTGGTTACACTTGATTCCATAAAAGGCATGATTGATTTTGGTCGTATATGTTTTAATCCTTATTGCTATGAGCTCTCGACTTATTGATCATATGAGATTTGTGGTTGCAATGTTCTAAAATCTTTGAAATATAAATGCACAACAAATGCATTTGTAATATTATAAGTTTGATATGAAATGACTTTGGTTTGAGTTTCACAAAGGCACATTGATTAACCTTTTGGATTTCAATAGTTCGAATCAATGCTTGGCACATTGTTTTATGAATTCGATTTTACATTGAACAATCAAAGTTTCAAACTATACATCGGCACAATTGAATTAACATTGGTTTGAAATGTTTTATTGACATGATGGATCGTTGGTTAGTGTTTGAACTATACACTTGGCACATGAATATAACATATGATGCTGGATGGATGGCACGTTGATATGGTTGTACATCAATTTGAGTTGGCCGATTAGTGTGTTAATCACATATGGGAGAGCGTTGTACTCAGTCATTAATACACTACATGGCGGTGGTTCTCCCACCACCTTCGCACGCATACAGTTAATCCTTGCCTCTTTGAGCGCTGAAGCTATTAAACCCTATTGTTTTTACTCCTGCATGCTGTGTGGTGTAAGYTGAACCCTATCATGAGCAGAAGCCATGGCTCCTTTCGTGAGGGCCGATCCCAATGGGTGACAAGCACTGCTAATGTTTGATGGTGCTTATAGCGACTTGGAAGAGTTCGGGTGGYTCCCGTTTATACAGAAGTTCAATGGTTATAACCACACTGTGGCTCAACAATTTGCGTTATCATTCGATGGCTGTCGAGCCAAAGTTGGAGATGTCCAGCTTGAAATCACTGAATAGTTTCTCAGCTCGGCAACCAGCCTGCCTGTTACAGGACAAAAATGGTCGAAGAGTTGCAAGGTAGATGATGTCCCATGGACATTGTTGCTCCAATCTCAAACAGTGAGCTCATGCAATAGGGGTTTGCCTACAAAAATGCTAAAGCCACGTTGGCATGACCTCCTAATGATAACCAAGCAATTCATTACTTGTGAGGGTAGGTACGGGTTCATTTTCATGTTTCACCTTTGTCTATTGATGGTTTTTATGGGTTTCGAACTTAGTATGCCACATTATCTGCATAGAAGTTTGTTCAAAATGGCCAAAAGGTACAAGCGTAACCTGGCTGATACCAACCTCTTCCATTTGGGGTTGATTAAAATAATTATAGTGTATGAATTGGGGTTACATCGTGACAGTTGGGATAATTTTCTCAGTCGTAATGGCTTTGAAGAATTGAACCCTCCACAGGTTGATAAGCCCGTGGTCACCGAAAGCAAGCCTGCCCCTGTACCTTACAGCGTTTTGTTGCCTAAACCTTTACCCGACCCACCTTCGAATTTACCTATGACTGTCACTAAAAAGGTTGAAGTTAATGAGCCCACCAACAAAAAGCCTAAAGCTAAGACTGGTGCTAATTCGAAAAGCAAGAAAAATGCAAGGTTAATCTCTCGCATGGCGAGAAATAAGCCTAAACCCCCTGCTAAATTAGAGTCTATCGTGGTCAACGAAGACTCTGATTCAGAAGTTGAACATTTTCTTGCCGATGAGTATCCTTACTCGGAAGGCTTGTGTAACAAACCTCCTCACGATTTTGTCAAGAATTTGGCACCTTGTCTGCGGGATAATCCTGATTTTCCTGGCATTAAACTACCTCATGAAACCCTCGATGAATCATCAAAACCGTCGACTACTCAATCTGTTGTTCCACCTTGCGATCAATGTGGGTTATGGCTGGAAAGATACTACTTGGATGTACCAACCTTGCAATCCAGAATCCATGATTTGGAAAACCAAGTAGCAAAGCTCACTGGTCAGAATGCAAAGGTGCAACCCAACAACAAGAAGCAACGAACTATTGGTTCAATTTTGTTCAAAAATGTCGAGTCTGCTACAGCAATTGTCAATTCAAAATTGACATAGCCTCAGCAACTGTAATGGTATAACTTTCACTCTTTTATATGGCATGATCATAAGCTCCGTATACATTGTTGACTTGCTCTATCATGCATTTGTTGTATATAAGTTTTGATTATTGATTTCTGGATTGGTTTTGATTAGATTTAATTTGATTGATCATGATTTGATTTGGATACTCTGTTATTTGATATCTTTTCTATTGTTGAAATACAAACAATATCTCTGTTCGATTTGGTTATATCTTGTGCGATATGATGGGCAAATTGGTTAGCTATACTGATTGTATATTTTATGTTAGGACCAATTCGTATATCATTTGTTACATAATCAAATTTCGAATGGATAACAATAGTGGCTGTTACGATTTGAACTGTATTTCGATGGTAACAAATATATTATTTGATTGAGATTTCAGGAATGGATTGATCGTATCAAGCCTTACGATTTGTGTCTATAATTAAATTCAGTTATATGCCCGTCTTGTATTATGGATTCTGTTGACTCTGTCAAAACCCTGTCTGTCGACTATGAGGTAATCAAACATTAAGATTGTTGAGTCGATATTTATGGAGTATGATTTCATCCGATTACAATGGAAGCAATTTATATATCGTGCTTTTAACTGAATGATATCGATCTGTTGTTATGACTATAACTAGTCAATGACARTTATGACCTTTATTTCGGTCATACCTATGAACTGTTGGAAACTCAACGAATGTTTTCTATGGCAGAATTCTATGGATATAGTTATGGATGTTTCATCTCGATGATAATCGTGACGGATTTTCCGTATTGGCAATTGATTAAGCGATATGGATCCTATGCAAATCTATAATGATTGTTTTGTATCTCATACGATTTGGTTTACCATTGATTGCATTTATAGAACAGTCTTGTTAAGACTTGATTCGATTTTATGTCAATTGGAAAAACAGAGTATTCCTACCCTGTCCTGATTACATTTTTTGATTTGATTTAATTTAAGGAATAATTGAATCATTAGTAATTAGTTTTGGATTCGATTTGATTTGATTATATATCTGGTCCTGTTTGCTATTTTTGACTAGCTACAGAATCAGATGATTCTGTAGCTAAGCCTATAAAGTCAAATTTTATTGTTTTCCTAATAAAATATCCTTCTAATTTGATTTTTTGTGTTCTGTTCCAGGCAAATTCAAATTGGCAATAGATATGAGGAGCAGTTGGAGGATATCTTAAGGATTTCACCTACTTTTTTTAGTTACTTAGTTTAAGGGATTTTGGGATTATTCCCAGATTGTGTAAAACTATTTGCTATTATTCACAAGGATGTTTTACCTTGTGAGAAACCTATATAAACCGATGGTTTTGTAATAATCAGCATCCTCAGTTGTGGGAGAACAAGGATATGGAGTTTTGATTCAGACTGGAGAAGAATTGGTGTTTTKTCATAGCTTTTTCTTTTCAATATATCAACATTGTGTTCCAAGTTTTGTATATCATTCTGTTTATGGTTTAGTATTAMTTTGTTATCTAAATCAAATGCAAATGATATAATTTATTTCTGTTATCCATATCTTGTTTCTTCCAAATAGATAAAAGACATAACAGTTGTTAGTTCAATTTGTGAATCATAGCTTTGTCTTCTTCATAAATCGAACTGTAATATATAAATTTGCTGCATAATAGGTTTCCCTTTTGCAGAAATTTATAATTAGAAGATTGTTATGATTTCTTTTATGTCTTGTTTGTCCTGTAAAATACTTCAAGAAGAATCATAGCTGATCATTTCCGAAAAGCTTAAGGACTTAATGGTGTGAGTTTCCCTCCTCCAACCAGCTTAGAAGTCATCTTGCACAGGGCAGACTTGGAGCGTTCCCAGGTCAATTAGTATTTAGTTTACTGTTTTCATTAAGTAGTTTAATATAGATATAATCTTAATGATATTTGTATTAGATTGTTTAATTTCAGTAGTTTATTTCTTTTGCATAAAATATAAAAATCATAAAAACATACCTTGTTGTCTTAGGGCAATAATCAATTGAGTTTTACAAGTTTTAATCAAATCTGTAGGTTGTTTATAATGTATAATTGTGAATAAGTAATTTCGCTGCTAGAAATTAAATAGTTGATTTGAGTTATTATAATCATAATCAGTATCTTGTATATATAATAGTTATTAGTTTATAGTTAGATTAATGTATTTAGTTTAGTTTTCTTTATTAGTTTCTAGTTTCCTTTATTTTAGTTAGTTTCTTGTATTCAGTTATAGTTTAGTTTGTTTTATTTAGTTTAGTAAGATTTCTTAGCTCAGATCATTTCTCTTTGGTTTTCATAGGAGACCTTAGAGCGGCCAACGGAGCCGTTAAACTCGTAAGGGTGGTCTATTCCAAACGGCTTGGGTTATTTAGACAACCCCAGACTGGTTCCACTCTCCCAGTTGATGGACGATCAATTTCGCCCGTCAACAGATATGAAGAGAAATATTTTATTTGGAGTGGTAGCTCAATAGGAGGATGTCCCCTCCAAGAGACAAGTGAACATGAGAGGATCCCTTCCATAATAGGATCCATTGTATGGTGTTTCCCTACCTCAAGGGTTTGGTAATAATATAGTGTGATTTCTTCTATATTTCTCTGTGGATCTATTGTGTATTCTATATTTGTTGTAATTAAATTTTTAGATATATTTATATTCTTAACAAGTGGTATTAGAGCACTTTCCTTGGTAGACATTGTGGATAAATATTTTTAATTTTGCAAAAAAAAATCGAAGAAGAAAAAAGAGGGTCTTGACATTTCAGAAACTTTTGGTATAGTTTTGTGAAAAAATTGTAGAAATATGTTGTATATCTGAGTTCCTCTCATAAAAACACCCAAGTTGAAAAAAAAATCATCTGAAACAGAATCCAGGAAATGAAGATATTGAAGTTTTAAAATCTGCAATTTTCAGGGTTTTTTCTGCGGACGGCGGTGTGATTCTTTTTTTATTATTTTTGTATCATTTTGAGGCTGAATTTTTCCAGTAAAATTATAGATATTAGTTCCTCTCACAATTTCACCCAATTTCAAAAAACAAATCAGCTGAAACAAAGTCCGGGAAGTGAAGTTATGAGCATTTTAAATTCAGTAGTTTTTAGGGTTTTCCCAGAAAAAGTCACAATTTTCTGTCGTAACTTATTGTTCTATTTTTTGGGTTTTTTCATGAAGGCTGTGGGAATGAAGAGTTCATAGGGTTCTCAGATGGCTATTTCTTCTCAAACCCTCAAATAAATTCTACACATTACTGAAGCATTCAAATCCTAGTTGAATGACAGATTGGATGGCTTTGTAGATGGCTTCAATAATAGTTTTCGTAGTATTCAAGATTCATTGGATAGAATGCAGGAGAGATTTATTATGGCGGACCTCTGAGATGAATATAATCAAGAAATATATTCTTGGTATGATTTTTAGGCCGATTGCGATGATTGGTATATGTATAGTTGTCATTTCTGGGATGCCAACCACTTCCATTTTTTATTTGATGACTCTACTCCACCTTTTGTAGAGCACATCAATGTGACACATCGGGAGCTAGTTATCATTATCAGTGTCCAGCCTACATTATTCCTTTTAGATTCAACTTTGACCCTTTCCCACTATGTGGATGGATATTCTTATTTGGATCCACATGATAGGTGTCAGTATTGGGAGCATCATTTTCAATTGGTTATTGCGTGTCGATATCTTTCATGTGGAGCTCACATGAGCAATTGGACATGTGACCCTTGTTTACAATGGTGGTTGGACTACTTCAACATGGTGACTTTCCTTTCTACATGGGACCTTGGTTCTCCAGTTTTCTTTAGCATTGTGGTCCACAATTATCCATGGGACCCTGGTATATGGTTGCACATCAAGCATTGAGGACAACGCTTTCATAAGGGGAATGGAATGTAAGGTAGCTATAGAGGTAGTGGGGGGGGGCAGAGGGCCCATAGTTATAATACTAGAGGCCATTCAATGTAAGGTGGAATAGGTCCACTATATTATTAAATAAGGCCCACTATGGTAGTTATATATAATAAATGAGTAGTTAGATATAATAAATGTAAGAGGACTTCTTAGAAGGTTCTACTTCTAGAAGATTCCTCCTCTAGAATGCTCTTAGGTGATGGTAGCACTATATAAAGGGGTTCAAGCAATGTAATGGTCCATGAAGAGAAATATTTTTTTTGGAGCTGAAGTTCATTAGGAGGAAGCCCCTCGAAGAGGTAAGTGAAAAGGAGAGGATCCCTTCCATAATAGGATCCATTGTATGGTGTTTTCCTAACTCAAGGGTTTTGGATATTTCTTGTGTTCATTGTTATGGTGAATGGTTTATGGTTTATTCTTGGTTATTTTTGAAGTATATATGTAGATCTGGTATGGGTACTGTTATCACTCTGTAATTTGCCCAAGGCTGAAAGGCAATCACAGAGGCAACATCAGAACCTCTTCGAGTCCTGGATATAGCCCTCCAAGATTCAGAGAGGGATCTCTCTGTCTGATATAGCTTTGTTTTAACTTTAGATTTTAGGCTAGGTAAAAAGAACAGGTATGTTTTGTTGTAAAAGGGTTTATAAATTGTTTGAGCCAGTTACACATCCATTGGGCTATGGGATCTGTAATTAATCAAATCTGAGAAACAACCAGAAATGCCAAGGAAATCCTTCACAGGGCAAGATAACACACTCACTGGATCTTTAATAATTTAAATGATGATTAGAAGAAAAGTCAAGGGAAACAACTTCAACCAACAAGCACTTAAGAATCTCTTGATTGAAGATATTTAGAAGATGAACACTGAAATCTTTAGAATCGGAAACAGGGTATCAGGGATAAATCCTGAGACATAACGCTATTCATAAAGATTAGATTGAGAAAACAAAGTGATTACAGAGCGAGAAAACATTCAACAGAGAAAATCACATCACCAGTAAACATGCACAGGAATCCTGTGAAGTGCCTCTTTCATTAATGGCAGGTCTATTAGAAAAGTTACAGCTTGATAGCCACAGGGGCGCAAAGATCCCACCCTATTACATTAAAATCATCTCAATATATAAGATACATCTCTTCATCAAGTTCCGAGAGTCGGTTCAACCGTCTCAGCCATGAATAGCCACCATTCCCACGAAATTCGGAGTTTGTTGCCATAAAAAATGGACCGTTTTACTGCGAAACGGGGGTCTGATCAGACGTGATTCTCTCTTAAATGATGACACCTGGGAAAAAAATGAAAGAGGTTATTGTAGATGGGCATGTGCTGGACAAAAACCTCCTTTGGTTTTTCCAAATTCGTCCCCAGCTGGCCGTGACAGCTCCTGGAAAATTAGGACTGAAACTGAAAATTGAAAATGGGGAAAAATAGGCCTCGAAGATGCCTTCGAATCTCTCTGCTCGTAACTCCGTTGAAAAAACCGAAAAAAGGGTTTTGTTCCTCATCCTGTGCAGACCAAAAACGTCTCTCTTATTTTTAAAATTCCCCTCTGTTTTCTCAAGATCTCCGTCGGAAGAAGACATGGTAAAAATGGGCGAAAATGGTGAAAATGAGGGAAAATGGTTTTTTGGCGGGAAAAATTTCGGACCCCCCCCCCCTCGTTAAATGGAGACTTCCCGGGGGGGGTCCAAAATTTTACTTGGGTCGTGGATCTCGGGGATTAAATCCGGGCGGTCTAAATTAGCATGGGGTTTAATTATGATATCGGACCCCCCCCCTCGTTAAAAGTCGAACTCACGGGGGCGTCCGACATTAAATAAGGAGCGTGGATTATTTGTTATATAGTGGATGAGGGGGGCGCGTACATGAAAATGTACGTGGGTTTATGTGAGGGCGGGAGTGTATGTAGTGGGGAGTTGGGTAGTGGAAAATGACATGGGAGTGACGTAGGTAGGGAGGAGTGGATGGTGAGGTAGTGAGGTGGGGTAGTGACGTAGGTAGGGGATGGGACGTGGGGTAGTGTAGTGTACGGGACTTAGGATAGGGTAGTGAGGTTTAGACTTAGGATTAGTTTTTTTAAAATTTTGTATGTTTCCATTTTATTATGTGGTACGCTTTTATTTTTGTTTTTATTTTAATTTTGTTATTTTTTTTTTTATTATATGAAGTTTTATTATATAATGTTTTATGTTTTTAATGTATTTTATTACTTTTAGCTTTTTAAATATTTTTTAATGTTTTTTAAATGTTTTTTAAATTTTTTGTGATTATTTAATAGTTTTATTTAATTAAACTAATCTTAGTTACTAACTAACTGCTAACCTAGTTTCTTAACTAACTTAATAATTAATTAATTAAAAATTAATTAATGATTAATTAATTATTAAATAGTTATTATTAATCAATTTAGACATAGACTAACCTTATTACTAACATTTTGTTTATCCTAAGTCCATTTACGCAGGGATGGAAGGCGGGATAATGGAGGCTGACAAAGCACAAGGGGGAGAGGATGCAGTGTGTACGAAGGATGCAACAAGGTGATGGGGAAATGAGCGACAAGAGTGGAGGGAGGAAACGGAATCACCTGAGCCATGCTTCGTGAGAGAAAACATATGCCTGAGATAGATATATATTAGTCAGAAGACTGATTCCCATAATTTATGGGGTGATAACAGGTGGCTCCACATGGGGAAAATAGCTCTGAAAGAGGTGTTTAGAATCCATGAACTCTGAATTTCGCCGACCAGCTGATCATTGGGATGCTCCCAAAACTTAGTCTGCAACCCGTAGCTGTTCTGATCTTTGGAACTGAAATGAAATCAAATGAACGTTGCTGAAAAGAGATGCTCAGAGTGCTGAGCTTATTCATTTTCCTACCTACCTACCCTACTGTGATCATTGCTCAGCTAGGTAATGGAAAAATGCCAATGAAGCCAATCCAGCAGTTGATTTAGTGGCACTGTTCTTTCACCGTCTGCGGGGAGACTTAGAAGTAAGCCTGTTACTCGTGCTTGAGGGTAACTTCCACCCTGCTTTCCCTTGCATAAGATTTGATCAACCTCAACAATAGGAAAAACATCAGCAACAGAAAAATATCCTCTATTAAAAAAAATTTCCATATAGGCAGCTACAGGATCAGTATAGTTTTGACCCATCTTTTGGCTTTCAACCTCAAACAACTCAACCTCAAGACTCGATTTTTCACTTATGCATTCTGTGTCTTTCAACACCTCCTCATCTGACTATGGATGCTCTGATGGTTTCTGGAATGATGCCTCTGCTACAAAAGACACAGAATCTGATTGCATGACCATGTCAATATCATAACAGCTTTTTATTTCATGACTGGAGAATGAAGAATAATTTTGGCCACACAGGCCATCCAACTGATCAGCTATTGGATCCTGAAAGGACTGACAAGACTGCTGCATTGACTCAAATGAAATTTCCTGCTTGTTTCTGTATTCATCTTTCAACACTTGTCCAAGAGTCTTCTTCAAAACTTGAAATGATTTAAAACACAATGGCACAGAGTTCCTTTGGATTAAATCATTATTTGTCTTAGGCTCTAAGCCTTCATCAAGAATTTGAAAATTGAAAGAGGGCAAGTGCTGAGATTTTGGGTTTAAGACAACCTCCATATCCTTAATGGTATCATCAATTGATTGGTCAGAGGAATATTTGTCTTCACTGTCTACAACTGGCCTAGAGTTGCTTTTCAGGAATTTAAAATATGAGAGACATGTGGGCAAAGTGCTTTCACTTACTCTGACATTTTCTGCACATTCCTCATCGCTGTCGTGACTGTTGTGCAAGGGCTGATTGTCGCATCTGAATGGTAAATGGTCTTCTTCCTGCCAATGACATGCTGCCAGTTTCTTTAAGTAGACAACCTCTATTTCAGCTTCATGATCGTCATCGTACTGATCCCACTTGGGTGGACAATCCAAGTAAGGAATGTCGTCAAACATGCACATCATATCAGCCGGTCGTTCCTCTACAAATCGAGATGGAGACTCATCTTTGACTGTGCCGTGAATTGAATACATGAACGAATCATCATTCAAACCATGGTGCCCAGGATTAACAGAAAAATGTTTGGGGACTGGGACTGTGTCTTTCTCTGCAATCACTGGAACATGAGGTCTTTGGACAGCAAGCTCATCTTTCCTATTGATCTTCTGCATCAGCTTTTCCATGGCACTGGCCAAAATCTCCCATTTATCTTCTGATGATTTCAGCTACTTCGTTTCTTTGTCCTTCAACTGTGACCTCTTGATCAGCAAGTTGGTCTCCACATCAACTGCAATGCGCTGCATTTCCTCAAGGCTTGCAGTATTCCTTTCTCTTAACTGAAATGTCATCTCAGGATCGAATGCATCGGGGTAATGCAAGTGAGCAGATCCTGGGGGTGGCCTTATATCAGCAGGTATGGAATGATATACTTTATTAAATCTGGATGAAAACTGCTGTACTGTCTCCCCTGGCTTTCTTTTCAAATGTTCATACTCTTCTAGGAGGAGGAAAACATTTCCCCTGATCACCCACCTATCCAAGAATACTTGCATGAACTGATGAAAATTTCTAATACTTGCAGCAGGGAGGTTCTTAAACCAATCTTTGAATTTCCCTCCCAGAGACAGGGCAAACATTCTGATGTAGACATCATCATCTTCAACCTCATAAAGGTCAAGGAAATCTTCAAGGTTTTGCATATGTTTTTCAGCAGTGATCTTGGCATTTTCCCCATCAAACCTAGGTAGATTATCAATGTAATTGACAGGGAGGTCATGGAGAATAGGAGGCAAATCCAGAGGCTTGTATCGGTCTGGGATTTTTGCAAGCACAGGAGATGAAGCAAGGGGCTTACAAACATCCAGAGGTTTAGTAGGAGTAGGAGACAAAGTAGGAGGCTTATGCCTCACTAGGGTTTCTACAGGTGCCTCAGGGATGAGCACATATGTATGAGCATGTACAGAATCTACAATTGAGGGTATGGTCTCTTGAGACTCATCAATTGACTGATGGTCAAAATACTCTTCAA
>JASDQU010104528.1:210292-224353 GCA_032191745.1 Picea mariana
GCAAGCATTGCCAACAAGGAAAGCAAACAAAGACCAGGTTCAAATCAAAGGAATATTCAACAACAAAACCATTGGAAATTGTGCATACTGATCTAGTTGGACCAACTACAACAAAAGGCTTAAAAGGTGAGAGATACTTTATGTTATTAGTTGATGATTATACAAGAATGACTACGTTTGCTTTCTCAATAACAAATCAGAAGCTTTTGAAAATTTCAAGATCTACAAGGAAATGGTTGAAAACGAGATGGATTCAAGAATCAAATGCTTAAGATCGGATAATGGAGGAGAAATCACCTCAAATTAATTTATGGACTACTGCAGCAATCATGGAATAAAAAGGCAATTCTCCATCACTAGGACACCTCAACAGAATGGAGTTGTTGAAAGAAAGAATAGGACAGTACAAGAAATGGCTCGAACAATGATAATGGATTCAAAGTTGACAGATATTTTTTGGACACAGGTAGTGCATACAGCAGTTCACATTCAAAACAGAGTAATGCTCAGAAACAACACTGATAAAACTCCATACTAGCTATGGAAAGGAAGACCAATAAATCTGAAGCACTTCAGAGTTTTTAGAAGCAAATGCTACATCAAAAGAGAAAATGGCACAATGGAAAAGTTTGACTCTCATGTGGACAAAGGAATACTTGTTGGTTACTCAAGTACAAGGAAAGAATATAAGTGTTACAATCTAAGATTAAACAAAGTTGTGGAAAACATCAACGTAACAATTGATGAAACAGGCAGACCAAAATCAAAGAAAGAAGAAAACAAATCAATGGAACAACTTTTTGAAGAAGAAGATGAAAAAGAAGAAGAAGAGAAAGATGAAGATGAAGATGAAGAGAATCCGACAGAAGTAGAAGAGAAAGTTCAGCAAGTATCTCCAAAGACACCTAGCAAATGAGTACAGAAGAATCATCCTTCAGATCAGATTATTGGAAACAAAGATGAAGGAGTTGAGACTAGAAGAAAAATCCGTTCACCAGAACAAACACACCTAGCATTCTAATCTACAATTGAACCAAACTGTTTTGAAGAAGCCAACAAGGATGAATTTTGGAATAAGTCCATGGATGAAGAATTGGATCAAATAGAGAAAAATGACACTTGGGAATTGGTTCCAAGACCAAAGAATAAGAATGTGATCGGAACAAAATGGGTTTTCAAGAATAAATTGAATGAATATGGATAGGTTACAAGGAACAAAGCTAGATTGGTATGTAAAGGATGTGTAGATATTGAAGGAATCGGCTTTGAAGAGACATATGCCCCAGTTGCCAGAATGGAAGCAATACGTTTGCTTTTAGCTTATGCATGCTCCAAAAATGTTAAAGTATATCATACGGACGTCAAATCATCTTTTCTGAATGGGGAACTTGAAGAAGAAGTCTACATTGAACAACTAGAAGGATTTCAGTAGTCAGAGAACACAGACTATGTGTGTAAATTAAAGAAGGCCTTGTATGGTCTAAAACAGGATCCTAGAGCATGGTACTCCAGACAGGATAAGTATCTGTAGCAAGCAGGGTTCAGAAAAGGAAGTGCAGACAACAACCTCTACACCAAGGTAAGTCAAGGTAATATTTTATTAATTGAAGTTTATGTTGATGATATTATTTTTGGTAGTGATGATGACAGGTTAAGCCAGAAATTTGCAAAAGACATGCAGAGTGAATTTGAAATGTCATATCTTGGAGAACTATCCTTCTTTCTAGGACTTCAGATACGTCAAAGCAACCAAGGAATTTTTATTTCTCAAACCAAGTATATCAGAGAAATGCTAAAGAGGTTCGAAATGGAAGATTGCAAACCAATTATCACTCTCATGCAAACCAGTTGTAATTTGAGCAAAGATGATGATTCAAAGTCTACAGATCGGAGGCAATATAGGTCAATGATTGGCAGCCTACTATATGTGACAGCATACAGACTGGATGTAATGCAAGTAGTTGGACAGGTGGCATGATTTCAAGAAGCACCAAAGGAATCACATGTATTAGCAGTAAAGAGGATCTTCAGATATCTCAAAGGAACAGAAGAGTTTGGATTATGGTATCCAAAAGGAAAAGATCTATCACTTATGGCCTACACAGATGTAGATTGGGCAGGTTGTATTGATGATCGACGAAGAACCAGTGGAGCGGTGTTCTACTTAGGTGAGTGTTTGGTATCATGGCTAAGCAAGAAACAATCATCTGTATCTCTATCTACAGCCAAGGCAGAGTATATTGCAGCAGCAGCATGTTGTACATAGGTTCTTTGGATGAAAGAAACTTTACAGATATACAGGTTGAGTATGATGAGCCCATTCCAATATATTGTGATAATACAAGTGCCATCAGTATATCAAAAAACTCGGTGATGCACTCCAAGACTAAGCACATTCCAATCAAGTATCACTTTCTACGGGAACAGGTTGCAGAAAAGAACATCAGAGTTGAGTATGTGGGCACAAAAGAATAAGTGGAAGACATATTTACAAAACCACTTCCATGGGAAGCCTTTGAATATCTTCGCCAAAGACTTGGAGTTATTTCTACTCCAAAAATGAATGCTTTTTGAATGCTTATCTTATATGTCTTAGATGTACATGAGGAAGCACCATAAGAGGACAGTCTGTCAGGGGGAGCAGCCCCAGATGGAAAGATACCTTTGTCATTGATGACAAAGGGGGAGAGATTTATCATATGTAGAGGACAGAGGGGTGATTCCAGGAGGATCAAATTTATCAGATGTAGAGGAAAGAGGCATGGTTTCATGGGGAGCATGAGTGATATGATTTCAGTGTTGCATCAAAGTGTTGTCATCAATGCCAAAGGGGGAGATTGTTGATTAAGGTTGGTTGTCATTGATGTCAACCCTTGAAGAAAGACCCATAGCACAAAGGTTTGGGTAATGGACCCAATAGTGTTTGATGTAAATATGACTCATTATTGTTTTGTCATGGTTGATAAGAATTAAATATGAATGAACTCCAAAGTGGTCCCTTTATGGTAAAATCCCTCGCGGGAAGACGCTTTGTGGAGTAAGAGAACCCATGCTTAATTTTGGAATAATGAGATGAAGGAAAGTGAATTTGTTAGGGAAAATCTCCTAGATGGATATTTCTTGTCATGTCATTTCCGGTGGTATGTGGAACATCACATAATTCCTCACGGTTAGAGAGTTATGGCCATGAGAAGTTGCAGACCCCAGGTTTGTGTAATGGACCCAAGTTTGTTTGATGGGTAACAATATGAGTTATGATATATTTTCAGATAATACTATTCTATATGGATATTAAATTTCATGCCATTTCTGGTGGTATGAAGAACGTCACATAACTCCTCACGATTTGAGAGTTATGGCCTTACGAAGTTGGAGGACCCTCATATGTCATCTAGAAGCCCCAAAAGGTCAAAGTAATCAAAGTGGTTTAAGAGATTTTAAAAGGTAAATAATAAAGTGAAGTGATGAGTGTATTATAATTCAAAGTGAATACAAAATAAATTACTTCAATAATAATTTTAATGGAGAAATTAGAAGTGGACCCAACCCTAAAATAAGGAAAGTGGGGCCAAGTGACCTAGAAGATGTTTTTAAGGAAGCTACTTGGAGAGTATAAATAAGAGGCAAGGCTCTCTCATTTGAATCAAACTTGATAATATTGAATATCTATAGGTGTCTGAGGTATACAAATGATATCTAAGCTGAAATTCTGAGGAAAGCGAAGAAAAGAAGGCCGAAATGCAAGGAATGATATATTCTTTTGATGGTGCTTTCTAAGGTATGTTATTTTCAGGTCATCTCACCATTTTCGCTATAACTTTTTTTCTATAATGATTCAGATCCTAAAATTTCTATGAAAATGAGAAAACATATCCAAGTATCTATGGTTAAAAATTCAGCTTGTGGGTCGTTGTATTTTTGGATTTACGCTCTGTGGAAAATAGGGTTTGTGGTCAGTCTTGAAACTAGTCAAAATCAGGTGTTTCAGGTAAAAACGTCATAACTTCTTCATAACAGATACAAATTCAATAATACCAAATGTGTTGGTTAGGGTACTATCTTTAATATGTTGTGTAATAGTTTCAGATCATTTAATAAAACATTTTGTGTGGGGCACACTCTACAAGGTCGCTCTCTAGAATAAGCCAGAATTCAGAAAGGTATGCCATTTTTTGCTATAACTCCTTTTTTGAGAGGTTCCAATTAGTGCCACTTGGAGGAACTACATAAAACACATTGAAGAACAGTTTGTATCAGTTTCATATCTTTATACATTACAGGTTCAAAGTTATGATTAATTCAAGTTAGGGTTGTGGACTAATCCAAAACTAGGCATGTGAGACTAAAGAAAAGTTTGATGAAAATGATAGTTTCTTGTTTTTAAAGTTAAGGAAGGTTTGCAGGAATGTGATCATATACACTAGGTCTATTACAAAGCTACAAATTAGATTTGGATGATGAAATTGATGAGGGATTTTGGTTGAGGTACATGTTGAGTACATGGTGAAACAAGTAGTTGATGAGTTGGCGCACATACATGAGGTGTATAGTTGATGATGTTGGTGCATATTGATGAGTCATAGTTGATGAGTAGTTGACACATGATTGGTACATACTTGGTGCATGGTTGATGCACTTTTTTATGGTACAGGTTGATTACAGGTTGGTGCATGGTTGATGCACTTGTTTATGGTACAGGTTGATTACAGGTTGGTGTATGGTTGATGCACTTATTTATGGTACATGTTGATTAAAGGTTGGTGCATGGTTGATGCACTTGTTTTTGGTAAAGGTTGATTACAGGTTGAGGTACAGGTTGATGCATGGTTGATGCATGGTTCAGATTTATTGGTATAGATTTACAGCGGTATATCTCACAGTGATAGTGTGACAGTGGTTCCATCATTCTACTTCTACTTCAGGGTGGCAGGACGGGGCAAGGACAGGTGGTTGTATCCACCTTCCGGTTGTAGCCATAGAACATTGGAGGTTGTAGCCTCCTCCTAGTTGTATCCAGAGATTTGGGGAGTTGGAGCTTCCCTCAGGTTGTAGCCTGAGAAACTAGGGGGTTGGAGCCTCCTTCCAGTTACAGCTGGAAAACAAAGGAAGTTGGTGCTTCCGATGAATGTAATTCTTCAAGACTTATAAGAAAAATCATTCTATGGTTTTCTCATGATTTGGGTTTCCACGTAAAACACTGGTGTACTGTGTGTGTGTGTGATTGTTTATTTATTACTGCTCATTATTGGATAATAATTCTACATTGATATAACATTTGAAGAAAAAGAATTATAATTATGTTATTACTAATTCACCCCCCCTCTCAGTAATCCAACAATATCATGCTAAGCTATAAGATTACTTGGATTTAGTCACCCGTGATCGATTATGTTGTGTACACTCAAATCTATATGACCAAAAACACAAGGATGCATGGGATATACCATCCATAATTATTCAATTTAGTCATCATCTGACCCCAATAAAACCACAATTACCATGCTCAATGTTTCATTTGCAAAACACCATACACAGAACACTATATGCGTGAAAAACCCCTGCATTCGTGACCAGTGACATCCATCATCCAACTCGTCATAAGTGCAAATAATAGTGACTGTATATCAACCAACCATTCGCCACTGTGGTAGAAAATCCATCAACTGAACAAGCTGTGATAGCTATGCGTACCCACGCATCCCATCGAATTGGGGCAAAGGCCCTTCTATTGAAAAAAAAAATGAGTTATTAATAAGGGGGTTGACTATATCCTTGAAGTGGAAATTGCAACGAATGGTTTATTCTTATAATCATAGATGGAGTAACCAAATTTAAAAGCAACAGGGCTTCCATACATTGAACTAGGTGAATTTGTATTCCCCAGTAATCATCCATACATTCGCTTGATAGACACAACAATATTTCCTATGGAACTTCAGACTGGGGGGTAAGGGTTTGCTCGGCAGCCATCATAGGGAGAACATAACCAATATTGGTGTGGAAAATGTAGTTTAACGCATGTAGGGTATAACCCTTGTGCCTTTTGATCAAACAACCACCTCACAGCAGTAAAAACGAGACTGATTAAGAACAAGAGAAACCCACTTCGTGATCACTAGTGGTGAAATCAATCAACCGCCCATATGTACAATGTGCGATGATACTAATACTTCAGTCATAAAACCCCAAAATAAAAACCTATAGACTGAATAGAGAAAGGATCTTACAAGTGACCAACAAGGATAACAAAGACTCGTTGTGACTACTAAAGCCCAAGATAACTAGTAATGTTACAATTTCAACCTCATTTCAAAGAGAATCATCAACATTTCATTCACAATCACCATTACACAGTCGCAATACTTAAGGAGAGCACAACTAATACACTTGAGCCAAAATCCATTTCATAACCAGAGTAGATTCATGAAGGGCCCAAAAAAAGAACATACCTATAATCACATGTTTTAAAACATGAGTCGGCCGAGTGGTTCCTCCCTGCTGAGAAAACGAAGCATAACCACAACAGTGGTGTTTGGAAGATAATCTGACTATGGTTTCACCCAACTATAAGAGTAGAGGTGATGTGCAATAAATGCACATCACTTACCTACTTCAATTTCATTCAATTCTTAGCACACGCCAACTACTAACCCAACAAATCATTCAAATAACCAGTAATTTCCAAGAGCGCCACCCCTATCACATATTACCATCTCTATTATGCAGAAATGTATACCAACTATATTATATATACCATTAATAACTCGCATGGGTATCCTATGTTAGCTAGGAATTTCCATAATCCTTTTCCATGCATATAGTATTGCATGTTAGCATATGACAGTTTCCTCTTTTAGTTTCTTTTACATTTGTTATTTCTAACATGTGTTTGTTGCAGGTGTCACAAGTCCTAGATCCAAGAAAAGTCAATCATGATACCCTGAATGATTTTGGTATAACTTGATCTTTGAACAGGAAGTGAACCCTGTATAAAATTCCTAATCCATTATCCAATAAAACAAGATATCGTCAGCCGCGAAAGTAGTGTCGAATAGTATCGAATAACTCTAGACTTGATCTCCAATAGTACAGGGGGTCCCACCTACCAGTATTATTTAGCTTTTATAATGATAGGCTTTAGCAATACTTTGTGGGCCAAACTTCGTTGTGAATTTAATCATCAACACGCACGTCGCAGGCCTAGGCATTCGTACAGTGCGGAGTCATCGCAAGCTGGCTATAGGGCCACCTGTGATGATCTTGGATCGTCACAGGGCCCGATATAGGGCACCTGCGACAACCTCTGTGCATAGGTACCCTCAAAAACTTAACTCAAAAGTTTAATTTTAACCAATGAAAAGAAAATTTGTATCCATGGAAAGTTGAAAGAGATGAAAATTACATGTTCTGTGGAGACCATTCGTCGAATGATCAATTGTACCCTCCACAATCCGTAGTGGAAAATCGAGGTAAATAGGGGGTTTTAGAGCAAGGTTTGGGTGAAATGACAAATGGAATAGTGAAATGAAGTTTTTACCCTTTTTTATTGAGTTTTTCACTTTTTCATTATTATTTTATATTATTTTATATATTTTACCTAAACCCTAAAGTCCTAACGAATTTGCAAGTGTTGATTTTTTGCAGATGAAAAGTCTAGGAGTGAAACATTGGAACAAGGATTTGTTTTTTGGTATGTTTTTATACATTTGTCACATGTACATATCCTTTTAGGGTTTTTCAGGAAAAACTCCGAGATTATTTTTTGTTCTTTCTCGTGCTCGTAAATCAATGAGAATGTAACCGAGTATACTTTTATTACTTTTTCGGACTCGCAATGGTAACATGAAAAATGAAACATATGGAGTATCCTTTAAGATATTTTCATGCTCCATAAAAATGAAAAGTTTGTCGAGCGACCTTGTTCTTTTCACGCACGTAAAAGTATTCGAAGAAAACATCTAACGAGCGGTAGATTATCACTTTTTCGATCTCATCAGATTAATGTACGAAAAAGGACATGATGGAGTTCTCTTTATGTGTTTTTCAGACTCTCTAAACATGAAAACCCCTGAGTTTTCTTTCTTTGGACTCATTAAACAAACATCGAAAGACCCATATGGGATCAAAACACTCCTTCTTAGGTTTCATTAAACATACTCCGAGGCACTCATCCTAAGGATGAGCTTACATTAACAATCATATGTTATCCTCCTCAATCTTGTGTAAAAATAAAGAGGTACTCGCCAGAAATGGTGGGGGGGGGATTGGGAAAGGAACATGTCTCTATATTTGTGTTAATGGTAGTAATAGTCGCTCTTGAACATGACACCCCCCTTCATCATTGTATCTGGATTGGGAAATCCATTTGTCTCTCATTTTACCATCCGCATATCCATATGTTGGGTCCTCCTTGAGTTAATGTTGCCAATACCATTGTCATGTCATTCATATGTTCAAGAGAAATCCAACCTAAATAATCCTTATATCGAGTCGACCATCTGTAGTTATAAATTCTCTACCATGTCGGCCTTCCCTGAGTCAGTTTCAAATCACTTCACGCTCTGATCTAATTCAAATCTGTTATTTATTTTGTGTCACTGATGGGGGATACATTAAGTCCCTCCTATGATGAGTCTTTTCATGTCGACTTCAACTCATTATCCGGGAACAAGACTTAGAAATCATTTAGTACCTTAGAGCCTGCATGCCTCAATGGCAGGTCTCTTCGCTTCCAACAATGGGTTCACATCATTGACCCCTGATTGGGAGATTCCATGGAGTGTTTGACTTCAACTCATTTATTCACATTCGTTCGATTGTACTAGGGTACTTTGGGATTCATTGACATCAATGGTGATTTCTCTCGCACTTGTTAACGGTTCTCATCATTGACCGATAATCAAGTGGTTTCTACCATGTTCAACTTCAACACCTGTAATCGCATGGTTAGATTCATACTTAGGGATGATGGAAATGAAGACCCTGGATCTCATCATTCTGATCTAGGTTGCGATCAAGGATGATTTTAAGGATGGAAATTTGTTTTAAAATGTAGAAACCTTGGAGAATCTTACTAATCCTTCATATGCCAACTATAAATGTTTGGAGATATTTTTGTAAAAATATTCAAATTTATAAGGATTTTATATAGTTTTTATAAACTTTTGGCAATTTTTAAGGTAAAAAAAAATTATCCTATAGAATTTGGGCAAATAATTTTTAAAATAGCGAATCTTGTTTTTGGAAAAACCATGGAAAATTAGCACAAGAGCAAAATTTATCCCCTAGAATCATCCATGGTTGTGATGGAGTATTTATGATTTATATTGACACATAGATCCACTTTGTATGTCTCATGGCTATGTTTGAATTTGAGTCATTTTAAAGAATAGATCCACAGTGTATTCCTAGTGGCTATGTCGATTCACAATGACATGGATCCACAGTGTATATTTAGTGTCCATGACTCACATGAAATTTTGTAATATGAGTATGGGAATGCCTACCTCGAACAATGGTATATTATTATGTTGATGCTTGATTGTTTGGAGGTTCCCGATTGGTGCGCTCCTTGTTTCTGACACTCACATTCCACAAAGTATTTTGGTTGTCACAAGTTCCAACTTCATACTTTGGGGGGAATTATGTTACACATTATTTTGGTCACCCCAATGATCCATTGACAAACATGTGTTCATGTTCCCAAAAAAGAATCTTTTGCGATGAGGGAGGTGACTGGCTTTCTCTTCTTAAAAACCCTATGAAGAAAGGTTGTCGTAGGCTACACTATACACAGGGTACGACAATGCCTGATCGTCTCTCCCTACCCTAAATCTGGACTACGACGTCTCTTTAGGCTTCTCTATAGCTAGGGTGCGACGATGTCAAAAGCCAAAGAAAATTCAAAACTTCATGAAAGTTCTAGAAGGAGATCTTCTAGAAGATGAGGTAGTGTCTGAATGGTTTGGATCTTACTCACTTCTCTCATTTGGTGGGATCATCCTAAAATATTCAACCATATCTATTTCCCCTATATAAAGAGGGATCTCTCATGTAAAAGGTGAAGCAAGCATAAGAAAAGTAAGGTGAAACAAAGGCTAAAATTTGGATGAGGAATTCTACTTCAGTACTTGAGAGCTTCATTTCAGTTCATCAAGTCATTGTGGATCTTCTTCATTCAAGGTTGGAGAAAGCATGTGTGTTGGAGCGAAGGGCCATCGAAAGGGGACCTTGCGACATCAAGGCTTTGGTTGTAATCTCCACTTTCATTTTAATATAATGCAGTGATATGTTTATTTCCCATAAAATTGGATTTGTTTTATTGTATGATTCCTTGATCACATACATAGGTTCTCGTTGAGTTCATTGTATTGCTTTCACTTTGGTTGGCTTGTGTTCCCTTGATTTTGAGTTGGTTCTGCTAGACAATATTTCTTCTGTTGTATCTCCAAAGGTTCGGCCCTTCTGGGTATGAAAATTTATTTTTTGTAGTTCTCTAATATTTCTTCTCTGCAATTCCACAGGTCTGATCAAAATTGGATGTGCCAAGTGGAATTTATGGTAACTTCCGCACAACTTGCTGATTTTTTTCCTTTTTGGGAGATGTCACTTGTATAGCATGCCCCGCACAAAATAATTGATATAAAATTCTGAAACTCGTACCATATATACTACAGACTGTCCATACCATAGATACTACAAACTGTCCACTATCCAATGCAACTAGTCTCACTCAATTTGGATACTCTAGGAAGAAGTTATGATTATTTTACCTGGAACACCTTCTTGAGACTAATCAATAGGACTAGTCAGATACCCTATCTTCCACAAGGTGTATATACAAATGTAAGATGACCCAGAAGCTGAAATTTTTACCACAAATACCTTACTAATTTTTGTGAATATTCTCTGTATTTCAGGGTCTGAAACATTACAGAAAATATTTTATAGCGAAAATTCTGCAATGAATCAGTTCAGGATGATTCCAGAACCCTATCTTGCACAGGTTGTATATCCGAAATTATAAGGCCTTGGGAGCTTAAATTTTAACCCAACGTACTTTGATTCATCTACTAAATATCCTCCAAGTCATTCCTTCTGAAACATTGTAGAAAACAAGTTATAGTGAAAATTCCAAGGTGTCTCAGATGTAGCAGTGAAACCCCAAGACCTTGAGCTCTTATACCATATGTTAAGAACCAAATATAAATATAGCATAGAAAAACCTCAGAATAAGTACTCAACGCCTTGAAAAATAGATAAATTTAGATAATAAGCCTCTTCGAGGGGGAAACCTCCTTATGCCCACATAAATGTACAATTCCAAGATGATTCCAAATGAAAATGTCTCCTTAGTATATATAGGAGACTATGAGGTATAATTACAATTAATGGAATAAAGCCGACATAAATAAAATAACATTATTAATGTAATATGCCCCAATTAAGGGGTAATGAGCCAATATTAGGGCTTAATAGTATCCCCATGAGTTAATGTATCCACATTTTTAGTGCATGAACAATGTCCACTAATTCCAAGCCATGTGTAGCATAATTCCTCTCATGCTCTTTTAATTTTCGGGACTCAAAGAATACCATATGATCATTTTTAGAGAGGACTCCACCTAGACCTTCCTTGAATGCATTAGTACACACCACAAAATATGCATCTGGATATGCAATCTTTAATATTGATGCACCTGTCAAAATGTCTTTCAACTATTGAAAACTCTCGTTACACTCAAAAGTCCATTCAAATTTGACTCCCTTCTTTTGCAAAGTGATTGGGCTTGCAATATTTGCAAAACATTTTATAAATCTTCGATAATAGCTAGAAATACCCATGAATGATCTGACCTTTGTGACATTTCTTGGCATTGGCCATCCCCTAATGGCCTCTATCTTCTCGGGATCAACTGTTATTCCATTTGTTGAAATAATATGCCCCAAGTAGTCAATCTTCTTTTGATAAAATATGCACGTACTTAGTTTGGCATACAACTTGTGTTCTCTTAAAACTTGCAACACCATTCTTAAATGTTTCTCATGCTCTTCTTATTTTTTTTATTAAATGAGTATATCATCTAGGAACATAATCAAAAACTTGTCTAGGTATTCCCTGAACACTATGTTTATCAAGCACATGAAAACAACTCGGTCATTTGACAACCCAAATGGCACTACCATAAATTCATAATGTCTATATCTTGTTTTGAATGTTGTCTTGCTAATGTTTTATTATTTTATCCTTACTTGATGATAACCTAACCTCAAGTCCATCTTAGAAAATATTTTTGCACCTTTTAGTTGATCAAATAGATCATCAATCCTTGGCAAAGGATATTTGTTCTTTATGGTGACCTTATTATTATATTTGAAATCAACACACAACCTTAAGGTTCCATATTCCTTCTTCACAAAAATCACTAGGGCTCTCCAAGGTGACACAATGGGGTGTATATGCCCCTTCTTTAAAAACTCTTCAATTTGCATCTGCAAATCTTTCAATTATGGTGTGCCCATTCTATAAGGTGTCTTGGACACTGGGCAACTCCTAGCACCAAATTGATAGAGAATTTTATGTCTCTCTTTGGTGGCAGTCTTGGGATCTTCAAAATCCCTTAAGACTAGATGGTATTCAATGCTTTATGCTTTATCTTTGGATGCCTCTTCTATATGGGATGCAAACATCTGACATCCCTTCCTGAAACTCTTTTTCAACTGGTTGTAATTTCTATAACAGTTATAGCTCCCGAAATTCCTTGAGTCTTGACTTGTTTTCCTTCCATTCATGTCTATTAGGAAATATTTAACTATCTCATTGATTTTCCTCTTATCCCCCATGGTTAATTGAACTAACAAATATTTATTATGCTTACTCCTCTGTAAGTGAAATATTTCAACAATGTTAGATTTTATTTAACCATGACTAGCTCCAGAATCAATTAAATTACTATCGGATGGATGTCAATATTACCTTCCACTTCAATCATGACGGATTGATATTTTGCTTGCTTGTTGTCCAAGGATGCATAGATCCTTGGCATGCTTCCTCCCATGCATTAAACTATTTCAGCCTCATGAATATTTTGGATAGTCCTCATCCTTTCTCCTTTGTGAGAGCATTCCAAATAGTAGTGATTTCCATCACATCCCCAACATTTTACAGGTCGTTGCCTTGGCCTTTTCCCAAATGAATCTTTCTTCTTGGGCTCATTTTGGGTTGATTGTCCTTGATAATTTTCTTGTGAATAAGGGTGGCTTAAAACCTTTCTACCTTTGATCCCTCTTTCCTTTCATCTTGTCATTCCATGATTTTTGGAAGACTGGACTTCCTCTGCTCTTCTCTCCTTATGGCCTCCTTCTGTTGGATCATGTTGTCATTGATGTCAATGGTTTGATTGATTGATTTCAAGTGATTGATTGATGTCAAAGGATTGATTGATTGATGATTTATGTAATATAATATGTATTTTCCTTGATGAGAATGCATAGATGAAGATGGATCAATGAGTTGTCATTGACACATGAAGAAGATGGATCATTGTGGTTCATTGGTAAATGATTCATTGTTGAAAAAATGTATATATGACTCATTATTGTCTTATCATTATTGATAAGGTGCACAAATGGATGAACTCCAAAGTGGTCCCCTTATGGTGAAAGCCCTCAGGGGAAGACGCTTTGCGGATTGAGTTATCCTAGAAGAATGGTTGGAGGACCCTTGCTCTCATTATTTTCTTATCATGATTGATAAGGTGCACAAATGGATGAACTCCAAAGTGGTCCCCTTATGGTGAAATCCCTCATGGAAAGATGCTTTACGGATTGAGTTATCCTAGATGAATGGTTGGAGGACCCATGCTTGTATGTGGAATAATGAGATGAAGATCAAGGAAATTGTTGGTGAAACTATCCTAGATGGATAGTGCTTTTCATTCCATTTCTGGTGGTATGTGGAATGTCACATAACTCCTCATGGTTTGAGAGTTATGGCCTTACGAAGATGAAGGACCCCCACATGAAGGCTTGAAGCCCCCAAGGTCAAAGAAGTCAAAGTGA
>JASDQU010104528.1:225546-237388 GCA_032191745.1 Picea mariana
AGGGATTAAATCCGGGCTGTTTAAATTAGCATGGAGTTTAATTATGATATCAGACCCCCCCTCCCCTCGTTAAAAGTCGAACTCACGGGGGGGGTCCGACATTAAATAAGGAGCGTGGATTATTTGTTATATAGTGGATGAGGGGGGCACGTACATGAAAATGTACGTGGGTTTATGTGAGGGCAGGAGTGTATGTAGTGGGGAGTTGGGTAGTGGAAAATGACATGGGAGTGACGTAGGTAGGGAGGAGTGGATGGTGAGGTAGTGAGGTGGGGTAGTGACGTAGGTAGGGGATGGGACATGGGGTAGTGTAGTGTACGGGACTTAGGATAGGGTAGTGAGGTTTAGACTTAGGATTAGTTTTTTTTAAATTTTGTATGTTTCCATTTTATTATGTGGTACGCTTTTATTTTTGTTTTTATTTTAATTTTGTTATTTTTTTTTTATTATATGAAGTTTTATTATATAATGTTTTATGTTTTTTAATGTATTTTATTACTTTTAGMTTTTTAAATATTTTTTAATGTTTTTTTAATTTTTTGTGATTATTTAATAGTTTTATTTAATTAAACTAATCTTAGTTACTAACTAACTGCTAACCTAGTTTCTTAACTAACTTAATAATTAATTAATTAAAAATTAATTAATGATTAATTAATTATTGAATAGTTATTATTAATCAATTTAGACATAGACTAACCTTATTACTAACATTTTGTTTATCCTATGTCCATTTACGCAGGGATGGAAGGTGGGATAATGGAGGCTGACAAAGCACAAGGGGGAGAGAATGCAGTGTGTACGAAGGATGCAGCAAGGTGATGGGGAAATGAGCGACAAGAGTGGAGGGAGGAAATGGAATCACCTGAGCCATTCTTCGTGAGCGAAAACATATGCCTGAGATAGATATATATTAGTCAGAAGACTGATTCCCATAATTTATGGGGTGATAACAGGTACTTAACAGTCTCTAGAGAGTTGTGGGAAGTGTTTGTAAACCCACAAGGATACTGAACAGGTCTGCTGGCAGGGGGTAAATGCGTGCATGATGCCAAGACAGCTTCGCTGGGCTACTAAGCAGGCCTGTTGGCAGTGAAGCAATGTCGGGTTCAAGAAAATTATCAGCTATAAATTTTGATATTAATCGTAAGTTCCCTTCATTTTTAATTGACAATTCTTGGACAGGGTAGAGGCATCAGAGTGGGTTAATTGACATCCTTTCCGAGGCTTTGGATGCCTGCGGGCAGCAGTGGCCCTGTCAACAGTATTGGAGTCATTTGGTTGAATATCGTTTCTCTCGTAATTAAAACTTGTCGCCAGATTTCATTTGAAGAGAAAGACATATGAAGCTAGATTGTGTGATGTTTTTAGAATTTGATTGGGATGCTTTATTTCCTTCAACTATTCTTTAATCTTTAATCGTTCTAATCATTCCTAACATGAACTCGTTGGTGATGCAGAAATAACTACTTCTCCTAGTAAGTCACCACTGTTGGTAGCCCTACATGTTTTTGTTAATTTGAATGACAAACGACACTTCATGTAGCTGCCTTCACCTCATCCTATAAATATCACTATTTGGGGGTGATTATCGGATTATAAAAGATGTTTTATTATTCTTTTTTTACTTTGTGTTTTCATGCTTGATTCATGATTGAAATCATGAATCAAGCATGGAAACTTAATTTTGTATTATATCCCTATTCAAAACATGGTTTTTAAAGGTTCATTGCCCTTACATCTTATTTAATACTTGAATGACTTTTCCTTTTTTGAGTTTGTTTGAATGTCAATATAATACCAAGGGTTGATTTGTATTTTGATTTGTAAACATATCTAATTGAACCCTTTGCAAATTGACCATAGTCATTTCAGGACATACGAATTAATGCACAAGCATCATGTCCTGTGCCTGATCTATGGTTGGCAGAGCGAATAGACAAGATTTTAATTACGAGTTAAGGTTTTTCTTTATACTTTGTACTCAAAACTTTCATTACCGGGAGTGTTCAAACTTCGTGACCAAAACCTTCATGTGTATGCTATCATTGCGCAGGTGCTCTTTTTGTTTTGTTTCCATGGTATCCTCTTAAACTTGCCCCTATTACTTCTGCCATCTAAGCCCACAGTTAGCTTGAGTTGACCATATTACAATCTGGTCACACTCTCAATGGCCCCTATTGTATGAATAGAGTCGAATAGATCTCAAGCGTTGTTTTCTCTTGATGATGCGGCCGATGATTTGAAATCCCAGGGATGGGATACTTTCATTAAAAATTTTGATGGGTATAACCTTCGAGTAACTAAGGAATTCACCCAAACATTTGATTGGTATAGGGATAAAGTTGGATACATTCAGTTGGAGGTGACTGAGGGGTTTATCAATGAAGCCATAGGGCTCCCATCCTCTAGTTAGAAGTGGTTTAAGAACTCGAAAATCGATGAAGTGCACTGGAATCTTTTCATGACCTCTAGAAATATTGATTGCTGTGAGAAAGGTATTCTTGCTTCTCTACTTAAGATTAGATGACATGGTCTCTTATCAGTTCTTAAGTAGTTTATAACTTGTGAAGGTTGTTATGGCCTGGTGTTTCTTTATCATGTGAGGTTTCTTAAGGAATTTATAGGTTTCCATCTGAATGTTCCATTTTATTTACTAAGTCTGTACAAGATGTTGAAAAGATACAAGAAGTAGAGCCTCGACTCTAGCCCCTTTCACCATGGTTTAATTAAAATGATGTTGGTTCATCATTCGAAAATCCTGGGTGATGATTGGGATGGGTTCGTATCCTGAAATGGTTTTGTTACTACCACTCCTATAGAAACCCCTATGTTGGATAAGCCTGTGATAGAGAACATGTTGATTTATCAAGTGACAAGCCAAAAGTTTTGGAGGAAAACCCTCATGACAAGGCAATACCTGATCAATTTTTTTATGGGAAACAATATGTTGGTTCTGAGTTTAATGAAACCCCTAATCATGATTTAATTGTCGGCCATAACCCTACTTTAAAATCTGATAGTAAAGACCCTCACAAACAATAAAAAAAGAAGCAAGCTATGTTAGGGTTCTGAAATAAGAGGGTTGGTCAGCTCATTTTGATAAGTCTGTGTAATCGATCTAAGCCTCATTTGAGCTCGATCGATACGATCGATATCAATGAGGAATCAAATCCAGAAATTGAGGATTTTCTCAGAGAAGAAGATCCAGATTTTCATAAGTTAGATCCTAATCAACCACACAACTATGTTAACAATCTCCCACCGTGTCTCAAGAATATCAAGGGGTTTACTGCTATTAAGCTCGGTCAGGGGCCAACAACATGTAGTGTTGATGTTCTTACACCCAACTATATGCTCCATCAACAAATCGCTTCTTCTGTGCATTGCGAGGTTTTCTTGCATTGGATTGAACGATACTATAATGACATCCCCATTCTACAAACAAGAATTAAATCTCTCACCAATCACAATGAGTTACTCATAAAAGAATCTCATGAACTCAAAGAAAATGAACAGAGACAAGCCAAGCGTCTTAATAGGACATGCAACATTATAATACAGAATGTAGACAATGGAAAGGCCATAATCAATTATGAGTTATCTTGATCCATATTAGTCATCGGTTTAAATTGTAAAATGGTTTTTTCACTTTTATTACAGTCATGTTATTTTTTTTAAATCAAATAGGTTAAACTTGGATTTCTTTTACTAATATAAGACTAGCTACAGAATCGAGAGATTATGTAGCCAAGTCATTTACATATAGAATTTAGTAATTATTTGTTAATAAAATATCCAACTTGTTCCTATTTCGTTTTTCAGAACATGATATATCTGATGCTGATCTTATGGTATGGAACATGTTCGATCTAGTTGACTAGCATCTCCTTTTGTTTATTTTGTAAATAGGAAAAAACTTTCATAAATTTTTGAATATATAGTCTGATCATGAGTAGCTCTAGGCCCTTTATATTTGTAATGATTTGATCTTATAAGGTCTGATCCTATCTTAGGAGATAGGAATTTTAGATTTCAAAAACAAAAACTCTTTAAATACTCTCTATTTTGTAAATGATTGGCATCTTGGCCTGGAACCAATTATGAATGAATGATTTTCAAGACATATGGAACAATGTAGAGCTTTCAGATTTAGTTCACTACAGATGTTGTTTCATTAACGTTTTGTTTTATTTAATCTTTTATATATTAATATGTCATGTAGATTTAGACTCTTGGTATGTTATGTTTCAGGATATTCATGTTATAAAAATCATTCATAATTTGTTGTTCCAAATATTCACACTGTGATCATCATTTTTAATTTGAATATTAGGATTTCTATTTGATGTTTAAGCTGGATAATGAAGTGAATGTATTACACGTAGATTTCTCTGAATGTAATCATTGGCAATCATAAGATCACATAATTAATATGTGTTCCCTTTTCATTTTCTAATCCTAGCTACCAATACATCTTCTGAATTTATTCAGAAAGGTTTTAGTATAAAGTCTATTGCAGAGTTATCTCATAGGCATTGCATCTAGATCTTCTTCATTCATACAGAGGCTTGGACACATTTCAGGAACGTACATCAGGTTAGCTTATTTGTATTTCTAATTTCTGTCATTTATATATTAGTGAAACCAGAAAGTTGAAGATTAGCTTTTGACTATCTGTACATCTGCATTTCATGGTTTAGTTAATTCAAGATTTGTTAGATTTATAAAAAGAAAACATAAAACATTTGAATGTGCTTTCTTTATCTTCTTCTCAAAATCAATTATTATTACACTGATTTTGCAAGTTCTAGTAAATCTTGCAACCTGTAAACGTTGTTCATAAGTGAGATTCTTATGTTTTCTTTTTCTACTTAAATACATTTACAATAGATATATTAGAGTATGTATATAAATATATCATAGTTTTTGTAGCATTAGTTAGTTATCCCTTTCTCTTTATTTTAAGACTTTATATTGGCTAACAGAGCCATTAAACCCGTCAGAACAAGTTACATCAAACATCTTGGGTTACTTAGACAACCCCAGACCGGACTTGTTCTTCCAGTTGACGGACAGTCAATTTTTCCCATTAACAAAGCTACAATAGGAAAATGATCAGCTGCTACAACAATTGGAAGAGAGGAAGACATTGGATAAGCATATTCACCATGACAATCATGAATGATTTTAGGGGCTAAATTTCGCTAATGGGCTAATTTTCCATGGTTTTTCCCAAAAACAGATTCGCTATTCTAAAAATTATTCGCCCAAATTCTATAGGATACAATTATTTTACCTTAAAAATCGCCAAAATTTTATACAAACTATACAAAATCCTTATAAATTTGAATATTTAAAAAAAAATATCGCCAAACATTTATAGTTGGAATACGAAGGATTAGTCAGATTCGCCAAGGTTTCAACATTTTAAAATAAATTTCCATCCTTAAAATCATCCCTAATGACAATGCAATACTACAAGCAAAGGTGAATTCCCTCCAATGATTGGTTGATCAAATGACCAATACCAATCGCAACCTTAGGGCACAATTGAAGCATCATAAGAGGCACAAGACAAAATCTTCAAGACAAGAGGGAGAAGCCTCTAAATCTAATCCTTCTCAGCAAGCCTATTCATATGGAACAATCCATTTTTGTTTGCAGTGGGACCTGCAAAATCTTAGGTGTGGGGGTAATGTTGGGCTTGTGATTTCGTTAAATTAATGTTGATGATTAAATCCTTTTTGATTGGTATTATATGTGTATTTTAACTATTTTGAAGAAGTTTTAAAGAATTCTTATATCAAATCATTATAGCTTATACCAGGAACATATAATTGGTGTTTTGTGATGGTTTTAAGTTTAATTTGACATGATTTAATGATTAGAAGGAGCTAATGCATGATCTGTGTATCACAGGAAAAAATCGGATGGCTTTTTTCCATCCAGCAGCTCATCCAGTACTCCATCCAGCACTGCATTTAGTACTCCATCTGGCACTGTGTCCGACACTCCATCAAACACTAAAACCATGGGCGAGTTGGCGGTTGTTATATTAGCGGCCTATGTTGGGCGAATCAGGGACATGGGTTTTTCTCATTCTCATGGCCTCCAACTACTTGTTGAGTTGAGGAAAAGGGATAAATATCCTCCTTATTCCCATGGTTTATGATGTAATCTTGATTCACTTTTCCATTAATTAGAGATAATTAGGATAGAAAATGATTAAAAAGTCTTCTAGAAATCTTATTGAATAATATTAGATAAATTCTAAAATCTGGTTGGAATTGTTTGATTTTATTGCAGGAATGGATAAATATTGTTAAACTCAAGATAGCTAATGATATTTTGAATATGTGCAAACTATTGGAAGTTGAAAAAATTAGGCACAAATAAGTTTTGAGGAAGATTGATTCTCGATTTTGTAAATTTCATAAATATTAAAAGAAATCCCGAGGATCTCTCGATCCTCAGGATGGATTAATTTACCCATATCATTGTAATATATAGAGGGTAATGAATCATAGAAATATATCTAAGAAATTTATCCAATCATTTAGAACTCAGAATTGCTTTGTACAAGCAGTATTTTGTAAATGTTGTGCCCGTTATGGAATTAATAGAAGATTTGGGCATTCTCACCATTTTTTCATACCGAGTTTCTCGTAGCAATGCATTTGAGGAACGAGGGCCCAGTTTGAAGGAGTTACTGTCTCAATCTGTAATTGTATCGATTTGATTTTAGTTCTATGATTTAAATCTCTTTTGCAATAGTTAAAGATAAATGCATGAGTGTGTTGATGTTTTTATTACAGAAGATAGGTGTTTCCTTTGAAAGTTATCGATTGTTGTTCCAATTTCCATTACTGTACTTTAATGCTTGATAGTTCCTCTCATTTTCATATGTGTTGTCCTTTTATTAAATTCACAGTTGTTGTTCCTTTCGCTTAAATTTACAGTTGTTGTTCCTTTTGCTTAATTCTGCATTTGTTGTTCCTTCCCAATTCACAATACTTAGTTGTTTCTTTCCAGTAGATTAAATAGTCATTGATAGATCGGTTTATTAAGCACTTTCATAAATTCAATTACTATTTCTTAGTTAGATCAAGTCAACAATTTAGTTAAATTCCTTTAATTCAAAACATGTTATAGATCATATTATAATTCTATTGAGTAGAGATCTTAGCTTCAAAATTTTAATGAATGTGTGAGGAACTTGATTGTTGATAAACATAAATTTTCTTTAACTACATGATTTTAGCCTCTACAACTATCTTCATAGACTTGGTTGATATTCTTGAAATAAAAGACGAATCCACGGTTGATAAATAAATGTTAAAATAAGGTTTTTTTACGACATCTTTAGAGCCCAACATTTTGGCGTCGTTGTCGGGGAGAATGTCAAAGATAGCATAGGTTGTGTCTCTGGAGGATGAGGTATTGAAAACAAAAGGTAAGAACGTACGTAGGAAATAATTAAAATGCTTATGCCGGAACCTACCTTAAGCTGATACATAGAGGTCATATAGGTACTTAGGATTTTGTCTGAAGTGTGTATGAATAAGAAGAAAGAACCTAAAAAACCAAAACCCCCACCAAAAACTGCAAAAGGCCAGGGCTCGGTGGCCCCTGGAAGAAGCACTTCATTGACAACATCATTCGAAAAGTTGAATCTCAAGCTTCGGTTGGACCCAGGAAAGGTTCTACCTGAATCCCTCAAGAAATAAATTCACCAACTATAGCCCATGCTGAGGTTCATAGCAGAACTAAAGGGACTGAACACAGTTTTTAAAATATAGATCTTCCACCTCTAAGCCCTTTAGATGAGGGAAACTCTTGTAATCTGGAAGAAGGATAAGGGGAGACCAATGAGGTTGCTAAAGAAAACCCATCACCACCACCTGATACTTGATCTCTTGTGATAGGAGAAGGTACACCTAAAGTCCCAGATAGAGGTAGTGCGATTAAATCCCCTAGGGGATCAAGTAATCAATCACCCCAAAGAGAAAACCTAGGCCAAGAAATTCTTGAATATTATTGGCATATGTTTGACCAAATGGCACAACCAAATCTATCATGATCCCAAACTTCCATTTTGGAATATCTAATAGTTGATCTAGTTTCCAATGCCCCCATGAAATCCATCTCATTACAGAATATGACGAACTTTCATGGATTAATTTCAGATGACCTGAATGCATTCTTATTCGAACTTGATGTTTTGTGTAGAGGATATGACTACACCTCTGAACCCCAGAAACTGAAGTTGTTCCCTTTCACCTTGAAAGGAGCAACTTTGTGTTGGTTTATGGGACTAGGAGGAGGAACCATAAATTCTTGGGATGAAATGAAACAAACCTTCCTCACAAAACATCAAGATTACTATAGAACCAAGGATCTAAAAGATTAAATATTTCAAATGACTGCAAAAGAAAAAGAGACACTAGAGGAATATGTTGAAAGATTTCAATATAACTTGCAAAGATCATCATATGACAGACTACCAAGTGAGGTACTTAAAACCACTTTGATAAAAGGAATGAAGGATGAATGGGTAGAAACATTGAATTTAATGGGGAAGGGTGATATTTATCAAGAAACTTATGATAATATTATCTTAGTGTGCATTAGGTGTGTTGAGGAAAATATATGAATTGATCTTACTCAGTCATTTTCAGACTTTACTTGGCTAAAGAAAAGTAGATGGAAATATCACCCTATGTTTATAGCCAACCAAAATAACATCCTAACTCACAAGTATTAATTACGAGTGCTTAGGCTAGTCTTTTATCAACAAAAAAGCTTGTTGGAAATTCACTTTTTATGTAATTTTCTGAATGTATCAGTTTCTGAAATAAATGTAATAACAAAAGTAAAGACACCAAGAGGATAATCAAGATAGATGAGACATAAATCAATCCTTTATTTCATTTCAATTCACCAAAGAGTCATTTCTTTACAAAATCTCATACAAAAATCTTGGACCAAATTCAAACTTAGAAATCCTCGATGGAACATACAAAAGGAACTCTGAAAGAAAACCAAAAATGAACTGYAAAAGCTAGATCAGCTTGCTACAGATTGTTTCTCACTCGACTTTGCACAATATCCTTTATCAGTCATGAAAGTTAATTAAAAAAMAGACAAGTCTACATAGACTATCAAATATAGATCAACACCTCTAAAGAACAAGTGTCTAAATGATTTTATTCAGCCCTGAATATTGTT
Organism: Picea mariana; assembly: GCA_032191745.1. Classification (NCBI taxonomy): domain Eukaryota; kingdom Viridiplantae; phylum Streptophyta; class Pinopsida; order Pinales; family Pinaceae; genus Picea; species Picea mariana. Next base: position 234,778 of record JASDQU010104528.1, read on the forward strand.
GTCTACAATAAAACCCTGCTATCACAAAAGAGAATTAGGTTGTGATGAATATATGAATGAATCAAAACTAAACTATCTCAACATAAACTCAAAGAGAAAACCTTATCATGCTTGTGCTTCTATCCTCCCTTCTTCCTCCCTTTCCTTTTTCTTTTAACAAATTAGAATTGGTTGAAATAGTTGAACCAATTCATTAGTTAAGTTAATTAAAAGACTCAACTAACTTTAGTTAGGGGGAAGAGTAATAATTATAATAAGGGTCATAAATAATAATAACTAGTAGGTGGGACCACTTGTGACTCCCTTCAGTTCATAACAATCATAATAATCATAACATAATCATTAATTAATCAAAACACACCTCCTTGTGCCTCCTCTCAACATATTCACTTTTGGTAATTTAAGCTCATGAAATTTGAAGTTATTTCAAAAATAATAATCATATATCCAAAATAAACATGTTGTGCAAAGATCCCTAGAGTCAATTGTCATAAAATGATAGATAGAATAAGACTCAAAGTCATATTTTCCCTTGTTGATGCGATTATCCTTTAGTCCTTTTTTACAGAGGCGTGATAGGTCTTTGTTTTTAGCCTTTTATTTGAATAGTGCATCCCTGCATGAATGATTGATTAGCAAATAATCTTTTGTTTAACCATACATGACAACACTTTTAAAATACGAAATGCATTTTGGCTCGGTAATATATTAGACTCATGCAATCCAATCCATACAAATTTCTTTACTGTTAATCAATGAGTAGGGGGTGAAACAGGGTTCTGGAATATGTGAGGGGGTTGTATTGAGTGAAAATATGATATAATGGCGGTGTGGGGGACATGGTTATTTCTCAATGACAACAACAATCAACGGTAAGGAAACCAATAAAACCTCACTGCAATTAACACAAGACACTGCCACTTCCATCTACTTTAACACATAAATTCTCTTGACTGTAATCAATCTCAGAACAAGGAGTGAAAAAATGAATATGGGAAGGTGACATGAATTTTAATTAGTGGAAAATGAAATCATGGAAGGGGATAAAGATGATTATTGTTCATGAAATTAAATAAGTGATCCACAAACATTCTGCGAAAAGAGATGTATCAACTATCAATCACTTTGACCAAATAACAATTTATGTGCATTAACTAGTTCTCTATTCATAATCAATATCCAACACAGTGTCGCCAAATGACAACATGTATTTCACAGAATTTGTAAGGGTTTTGTTCCTTTCATTTACATTCCTTGCATTTATATCAATTTTTTAGCAACACCCACTTCCAATCTTTAAACCATCAAAATCAACCATTGCCCATATATTACTCCAATCAACAGATATACTCCAAAAATAACAATGAATTCAAAGTATTATTGGCATCGGGTCTGTCACTTTGAATGCAATGGAATTCATTTAAAAAAAAATATAGGAGGTTACCCAATAATCAAGTTCAAATTGCCAAAACTGAATTGACAATTAAGCAGACAACAACCACCATTCAAACAAAAGACATGCGCCGAATAATACAATAATGCAAGTGTAACTCCATCACTTTGCAAGCCCAATCTAACGCGACTGTAAAACTGGACCACTTATCCAACTGACGAGGTACTCACAATCAACCTATCTCAACAAATGATCGGGCAACAACATATATGTTTAAAAACCTATGGGTATTTCTTAGTGTGAAAATCCAATCATTTATGTTTTACACAATGTGAAACCAACAAAACACCACGACGCAATGTTTTCACTTAACACAACAAACACATAGCTAGGAAAATATTTCAACCACCATGCAGAGCCCTCAATTTAATACAATGTTGTTATGATTTAGTTCCATTTTAATCGACTATGTTGTGCAGCCCCAGGCTTATACAATCGAACAAATATAAGGATGTAATGGATATACTCTCTATAGTGATTCGGCTAAAAGAAAACCTGTTATCCACATTTTTGGTTATCGAGATGATATTATGATTATGTCATGATAATGGAAGATCAAACTCTTCATCAAGAACTTTTTTCTGAAGAAAGTTACACTTATCAGCTTCTCAAAATCACATTTTTGGAAATAGTACGCAGGCTGCATATATACTATCCTACGGAAATCCTTCATTTCCGCATGCTGCATTCAGCTTGACTGCGGACTTTCCGCACTGTGTTAAGGGTTAGGGTGCGGATATGTTTCTAAAGGGAGAAAATGAATAAGTTCTCGATCCTTCTAGAAGGAATCTTCTAGAAGGATGAGTTGGAGTTCGAATGGTTGGCAAATTAATGAGTTTCCAGATATCTTGGGATTACCCTCTATCCAAGTAATTAAACAATCTTCTCCTATATATTGAGGAGATTACTCATGGAAATGGTTAGAAGCAAATTAGAAAGAGTAAGATATTGGAGAATTGGTGAATTATTGTATGGAGAATTGATGCTGCAGCAGATAGAGACAGCCACAAGGTTATCACAAGTAGTGGAAGTTCTTCATGCATGATGAGCAAATGTGTGTGTGTCAAAGCTAGAAGCCGTTGAAAGGAGATCTACGACATCAAGACTCAGGTTGTATATTTCTCTTTCAGTTAATATAATACACGAATATGTCTCTTT